>CAHIKZ030004980.1:940000-990000 GCA_903632075.3 Acanthosepion pharaonis | reverse complement strand
ACTTACTGTGGAACCGTTTATTTGAAATTGCCGATTTTTAGCATAAACTTTAAGCTCCAGAGAAAAAAAAGCAACTATTTCTGCCATTACGTGCAGCATTCGATAGATGTCAAGATAGTGGTAAAGAGAAAAAAAAGAGAGAGAGAGAGAGAAGTGAACAACAGAAAGAAGAATAGATCGATGAATATGATGGTTGGCGCTGACGTGTCAAAAGTCATGGACTAGTGAAACGTAAATGTAATGGTAGGAAATGCCAAGTCAGGGAATCACCCAAACCTATATCAATTGTGCTTTGGTTCCTACTGAGTCTGTGAATACCGGCTAAGCTGTTCGTGGCAATAGGACGGGTCATGGTAGCGGAAAACAGAGTGAAAGGATATTACTGAAATTGTTGGAAGATTAAACATACTTTAATCTAGAGTGTCCCCACCGTGTATTATCTTGATAGAAATGCCAAGACGTTTATCTGTTGTGCTGAGACAAGATATGTGTCAATATGAATATAGCTGAAAGTTATCACCATAAGAAACAACATGAATGATCGAAGATATATAACATCGTTCGTATCTTTTGCGGTGTCAATATGACCACCAGCGTTGACAGATAAGTTGCGATCTACATACCAAAAATAATTGTGACCAAATGCTAGAATTGTCTGTGGTAACATGCCAAGAGACAGATCGACATTCATTTCAGACGGTACAAAATGTATATCCAGCAGCTCATTTCCGCGTTCTTAGCTTCAATGGATTATGGGAACAGAAGATCCAAAATGTTGTCCCAGTTAACACTCTGATATCAAACACAGCGAATTACCTAGGCTCGTGACGTTAATTGAACTCCAGATAACTGGGAACGTGTAGCCTGCTTCGATGACTAACAGTTACAAATGTTAGATATGACGATAGGATTTGGGTGTGGCGCTGACCCCACGAAGACATGAAATCCAGTTAAGAAGGTGCCGTATATGCTAGAGGTGTTCCGTATTGTTGTGGGATGTGCTCACGTGGTACTAGTTGGGTTCGCTTATCCAAACAGTCATTGACACGTGACCGCCGCGTTGAATTCATTCGAAACCATTTATATATATATGTAAAGACACCCTGTACTCCAACACAGATTGGCTCTTTTAGCATGTCATCAAGCCTAAGTTGCTATACCACCCGCATATCCTAGAAAATTCTGAAAAATGTTTGGGCCAGCACATTCACCCGGCATAAGACCAAACGGGTAGTTATGAGATACAGTGGAGAGGTCTGTTCATTCGAACTATCCAGTAACTACACTTATCAGGGAGCTATGGACAGATATTACGAAGACGTAGCTCGATATTTCTCCAGAGCTTTTATGATTACATATGTAATCGATGTAATATCAAGCTACTGCGTCAGAGCTAGACGTGGTCTGCAAAATATTAATATCTATCTATCTATCTATCTATCTATCTATCTATCTATCTATCTATCCTTCTCTCTCTCTCTCTCTCTCTCTCTCTCTATCTATCTATGTATATATATATATTTAAAAATATATTGTTAAATATAACAGACAATGAATCTCTATTATGTTTGATCATGAGCCGTTCTAAATTCCGCATATTTGCTTTAATTTCGGGTGAAAATAAAGAAAGAAATCGTCCAACAAACATCTGGATATTATTTTTTTATTGAGCTGTTCCTTGATGCACGCTTTCGGCTCACATGAGCCATCTTCTGATTGGTTATGCGGACATTTAAACGAAGATATTCACCATCAAAAATGATATTTTGTTACGCTGACATAGAAGATTATTATGCGACTATAACGGTAACAGGATAGCAAAAGCAGGTCGTAAATTCGTGATGCGGTTCTATGATGTCGTATTACGCGAGAGACCAAAATATTAACAACAGCACCATACGATTAGATGCAATATAACACAATATCATTTTGATGGTGAATATATTTGTTTAAATGTCCAAATAACCACTAAGAAGATGTCTCGTGTGAGCCGAAAGCTTAGATCAAGGAACAGCTTAATAAAAAATATATCCAGATGTTGGACAATTGTTGTCTTTATTGTCACACGAAATTAAAGCAAATATAGAATTTAGAACGTCTCAAGATCAAACATAATAGAGATTCATTGTCTATTATATTTAACAATATATTTTTAAATATATATATATATATATATATATATATATATATATATATATATATAGAGAGAGAGAGAGAGATGATAGATAGATAGATAGATAGATAGATAGATAGATAGATAGATATTAATATTTTGTAGATCACGTCTAGCTCTGGCGCAGTAGCTTGATGATAATAGACATGTTTTGCCTGTTACATCTAACAATATATGTTTAAATAATGATCTGCTTCTCCAATGCACTATATATATATATATATATATATATATATATATATATATATATATATATATATATATATATATATGTAAAAGACAATAGGAAAACTGTAATAGTAGCCGACGCGTTTCGATCAATGGGGACTTTTTCAAGGCAAAAACAAAATGTCCTTAGCAACTGGAAGAAATTACAGAACGCTATTTTCATATTGTTAACTCAAAATTACGTCAGTTAACAGAATGAAAATGGCGTTCTCCAAATTCTTCCAGTTTCTAAGAACATTTTGTTTTGTTATTATTAGTTACTTTGTTTAATAAATTCATTTCGTTTTTTGCCTTGAAAAAGTCCACATTGGACGAAACACGTCGGCTCATATTACAGTTTTTTCTATTGTCTTTTACATTTATAAATATAGTCTTTTTCTACAGGTTAACTCTGAGAAATTTTTCATATATATGTATATATATATATATATATATGAGAGAAATTAAGATAATTATAATTAAGTAATTAATCGAGTCTAGAAGAAACCTCAACAGAATGTAGAAAGCACTGGATGGCCGTTTCGTCCTATATTTGGGAATAATCATCACTGCGCATCCACTACCGAGAATTGAAACCCGCACAGTTACTATATGAGGCAAAAAGCGATAACAACTGTACCAACGGGCCTCGGTGACAAAGCGGTAACGATTTTGTATTCTGTTGAGGTTTCTTGTAGATTCGATGAATTACTTAATTATGATTATCTCAAATCCTCCTTAATTTCTATCCTTTGTATATTCTTGCTTGAACCGGCTTCTAATGCTCTCGATGGAGCGGCTTGGGTATAGTAGTCGTGGCTCTAGGAGGCACAGTCCTATGGGTAACGGAAACTTAAATGAGTTCTACCACGCAATATGTGATCGAGCGGCGCAATATCGAGTCTAATTCGTTACCTCTTAACTTAAAACAATATATACTAGAAACATCTGCCAACAGTTTTATAAATGAGAATCACATCATTCAATGGATTAACAGTATTTTAATGCATACATTATGTTCTACTAGTGTAGTGATTTCGCCATTAATCGCATTAATATTGCTGATTGATTCTATGTATGATTATTTCTTCATATATATATATATATATATATATATATATATATATATATATATATGTATATATAATGTTGGTGTTAATAAAATAGTGCTTGATGTAGAATAACGGAGCTATAACTTTTATATTAATAATATATATATATATAAATAATAAATATACCTTTTTTTCTTCACCGGTAGTACAGCTTAGAATTTCATGCACAAGGAAAACTTATATATACTGAATGAAAACTGGCCGTTACATAATTTAAATTTTGATATATGTATCGGATTATAGCAATAATGGAGCAATCCATATTATTCACGGGATGTGTTTAGAAAAAAATATATCAAACATTAAATTAAATTAAAAATAAGTATAAATAAATATTCTATTCATTCATACTTATTTTTAGTTTAATTTTTTAAATATTATTCCTGTTTCAGTATGAAAAACGTAAACATTAAAAACATCTTTGAAATTTCCATAGTATTTCTTTCAACATATGGTATATTCATTATTATTTCTTTCAACAGATGGTATATTCATTATCTTTGTTCGTATAACATAGTAAATGTGGCTTCCATCGAAGGATTATTAAAATCATATTGAGGAATTAAACCATAATATTTAAAGAACCATACATATTTTATAATAACATTATAAATTCATTTGATTCTTTTCAGAAAGAAAACTGATTTTGAAATGATAGGAATAAATTTACTCCAGGGTCAATTTTGATCATTTTGTCTACCGTTTGTGTTGACAAATCGACAACATTGATCCAATTCATAGATAGAAGACAAAAAATATCAGTGAAAAAATTGATTATATCTTGATTCTGTATAGAAGCATCTCAAAGGGAAATAATTTGGACGAGCAAGGTGTGGCCGAAAGAGGTGAACAAGCTACAGAGACGGCCGCAACCTCGAGTGAACCATCAAGAAAAATTTGTAAAACGTGGACAGAAGCAAGAATGAGGACATCAAGGTCGAGCACAGACAGAGACGGATTCTAGAGAAGGAGATATATCAGAGAATTACAGAGTGCGACAGTTATACCATCTAGCAGAAGTCTGAAGGATATTCATTTTCCACTGAATACCATGTGGCTGGAATCAGTAAATATCTTGATTTATCTATCTATCTATCTATCTATCTATCTATCTATCTATCTATCTATCTATCTATCTGTGCCTCACGTCGCTCGTCGACGATATTTAAACTCCTGGAATTATGAAAAAAAATCATTACTAAGTATTCATTTTGAAGTTAAATCGTAATACACATAGCCACACTATCTATCTATCTATCTATCTATCTATCTATCTATCTATCTATCTGTCTATCTATCTATTTCTGTCTGTCTATCTATCTGTCTGTCTGTCTATCTATCTATCTATCTATTTCTGTCTGTTTATCTATCTATCTATCTATCGATCTGTTTTTTTCGATCTATCTATCTATCTATCTATCTATCTATCTATCTATCTATCTATCTATCTATCTATCTATCTATCTATCTGTGAGAAATAGGTAAATCCTAATATATATATATATATATATATATATATATATATATATATATATATATATATACAACATCTATGGATATAGATCCGACAGTAAGAAGAAAAATATACGGAAAAGACAAACAAAAATCCTTATATAGAATTATTCTGTTTTAATGTTAATATGTCAACGTCGGACGTTTCGGTCTAATAAACCATCTTCAGGACATATTCATAAAATATAATTAACATTAATTGTTTATTGTCATGTTGAATTGATAATGTTAATTATATTTTAACATGAAAATGTCCTAATTTTATATAAGGATTTTTGTTTTTTTTTCCGTATATTTTTCTTCACACACACACACACACACACACACACACACACACACACACACATATATATATATATATATATATATATATATATATCATATCAACTTTTATTCTTAAATCCTGGTTAAATGTTACAAAATAAATGCAATTTATAATAGACATAGATCATACTATTTGGTCAGTTAAATCATTTTGGATAAAAAAAGGTTTATAAATAACAGGTTTAGTTTTGAACTGGAAATTACTTTCATGAGAATAAATCGACGAACATAGTTTTGCGATAGATTCCTTTCTATCGAGAAAAAATATTTACAAAAAATACATCCACTGTTTATCAGATTAAAACTTCAGAATGTTTTTTTTTTCTAAATACCAAAAAATAAATAAAAAGCAGTGTCAGTTGAAGATAAGCATTCTTTCTAAACTTTATAATCGCATGTGACAAAGTGTGTATAGCTTTTTAGGGACACACCTACATAATCAAATAATGTATCTCAACCACAACATACGCACAATCAAAGTATGACGCACACACTCCTGTTCGTGAGTACTGCAGTCTGACAATAGGTTTCGGGGTATCGATTTCTAGTGCTATTTTCATAGAATATCATCAGATGAGCTCCATTTTTTTGCTTTACAAATTCGGACATTTACAGCGATCATAAGATATGCTTCTTTTAGGAAGACGAATCCGCATAATTTTCTCTGTGTTTCAAATGAAAAAGGAACCGTTTCTCTAAGCTTTTTCTTAAAAAAAAAACTGCCAATTAGCGGAAGAAACGCCCGTGTGGATGCTTCCCTGACCACTACAATAATAAGGTACTCAATTCAACTGTTAAGCACTAACTATCCACTTAATCTTCATAACCCTCTCATTTTTCTACCTCCTCTTTAATTTATATCGCACATCTCATTCATCATAACCAGTTTAACAGTAATCCTCGAACCTTGGTGTGTATTAGTATAAAAAAAATAATTGTGCCGTGAGAATTTACAATGTTGTATTGGAACGGTTCTGTGGTCTTTACGATGGCTGACAAATTCGAATAACGCATCATATCTTGCGTAAATCTCAATTAGTCTGTTATCGAGCCACTCGAACAGATCTTTAGGTCGAATAATTGATTTTGAATGTTACGCTGATTTCAATACCGTTCGAGTGTTGATTCAAGATAGCGTGTGTACGGGGCGATCAATTACCAGCCAAAACCTAGAAAATTTGAAAAAAATCATAAAAATCATCCACGAGTAACTGAACCATCTCTCTGAAATGACTGGAATCAAGACTCAAAAGATGAACTCAAAAGGAATAGCAAGCAGTGTTGGACGGTCATCAGGGAGAGGACTTCCGAGGTCCTTTTGTCCCTCGGAAGGTATTTTTGGATCGTTGTGCACATTCAGATGGTGTCTATCTCCACAAGGGAACATGACCAAAATTTAATAATATGTAATTAGTCATGGTTTAATATTGCAAGTATAATGCAGGAATTTTCAGAAAAAATCTTTCTCTCTCTCTCTCTCTCTCTCTCTCTCTCTCTCTCTCTCTCTCTACCTGTATATATTCCACTTGCCTGAGGATAACTCACGGTCGAAACCCGGGTTGCGAGTTTGGTTGTTATTTTAACCTTTTCTTATATATATATATATATATATATATATATATATATATATATATATATATATATATATATATATATATGTCTTCATATATTTATATATATATATATATATATCTCTCGTCATATATTTTTATATATATTATCTCTCTTCATATATATATATATATATATATATATATATGGAAGATTATAGTTGTTTCAACGAGAGAAAATGTATGCTTAAAAAGAGAGAAACCGCAAACGTTTTTTGTTATAATGTGAATTTGTTTTAGTATATACATTTTATTTTTCATATTTCTGCTACACGTGTTTCCGGTCTCGTTACTTTCGTCAAGCAAATAAAAGGAATACATTTTTAAAAGGAATACATTTTCCTTACGTTCTTTTAATGTTTCATTGTTCGTTTTCTGTATTTGTTAGTGAATCTTGAACTCTTTTCTGGACTGTTGGTAAAAGTGAATTTCTGCCCCAGTGTTAATAAATCCATTAGAATTGGTATGAGAGGTGGTGATGATAGATGAGTTGATGAGTGATCTCTTCCTATTCCTGTGTGTTTGCGTCTACCTGTTAGCCTGCGTACGTATATTCCCTCCCCATATATACATACTGTCTTATAATAAGGGACCAGCGTACACATATACGTATATGTATGTACACATACACTGATGCATATATACACCCCCCCCACACACACTCTTCCTGTGTTTGTGTGTGATGCCCGTGAATAGTCTATCTGTTTTTGCCAGTGTATGTATATATATATTTGGGGGGAGGGAATATACATATGAAGGCTAACAGGAACACGCACGCACAGAGGGATAGGAAGACATCGCTCATCACCACCTCTCAAACCAATCCTAATGGTTTTATTGACACTTAAGCGGAAATTCACCTTTGCCAACAGCCCAGAAAGAATATCAAGGCCCATTAACAAATACAGAAAACGAACAATGAGGCATTAAAAAACATAAGTAAAATGTATCCCTTTTAAAAAGTTATACCTTTGATTTGCCTGAAGAAAGTCACGAAACCGGAAACACATGTAGCAGAAATATGAAGAATAAAATATATATACTGAAAGAAATACACATTATGACCAAAAACGTTTGCAGTTTCTCTCTTTTTAATATATATATATATATATATATATATATATATATATATATATATATATATATATATATATATATATATATGATATAAAATGGCGAAATCCTTTCGTAAACATTTTCGACATTTAAATCATTAATGATAATAAAATGGCGAAATCATTTAATATAAACTAAACATTTCTCTTTATTTTATATCATATAACTATATATAATATATATTTATAATATATATATATATATATATATAAACTGAACTTAAAGACATATCTCTTTATATATATATATATATATATATATATATATATATAAAGAGAGATATTATATATTTTCCAAAGTATTTTTTCGTTTTTTAAAACTGTGCTTTTTTTGTAGATATACCTATCTCAAATTGTAGGAAAAAGTTCTAATAAAAAGTCGAAATGACTGATTTGTTTTTTTTATGGTTTATCAACTCTTTGTGGATTAATACCGAACATATTTTGTATTGCAAGAACAATTCTTTTTTCGATTGAATATTGCATATTAATTTGTTTTGAGAATAACAATGATTTTTCCAGATAGACCTCCTAATATTTAAACCACAGATTAATGCTGTAGATGTATTCATAACTTTCCTAACGGTATTTTTGCGTAAGTGAATGCAATGAACAGGTCTGGAATTCGAACTCGGTGCCCAGATTTCTCATTCCGTGTTGCTATACCACCCGCACATCCAATCAAATTTTCAAAGAAAAAGCATTAACTCTTTCTCTTCAAAGGATACACATTATTTAAACGTTCAAATGTCTTGTATCGGTAGCGTAGTATGAATCACTTCGACGAGAAGATGGGGACAAAAGATGTCCACTAAATAGTATTTAGAATTAAAAATAATTATTGCAAAAATACGTAAAGTTAAATAAATTTAAATTGCAATATGAAATTGTTTTGCAAACTTAAATTTATAACAATAAATATACGATTAACAATTGTATACATTTTAGAATATGAGACAGATAGATAGATAGATAGATAGATAAGAATTGAAGTCAAATATGGATTAGTATCCGACAGAATAATTGGATAAGGAACAAATAGGAATCGCTTATAAATTTACCTTCTTTCGCTTTTATTTAAAATTCATCAGAAATTAAGTATGAAGAAGAAAAGAAAATTCTAATAATTTTATTTTTGTGTTGTTTGTTTTTCATCGGTTAAGTAGAATTCACGTGTATTTGTCTTGTTTGGTAACGTTCGTTTGTATAATTCTTGTGTGTTTTTGTATCATTATTCTAGTTGGTCCATGCAGGATTTGGTTGATAATGTGTGTACTTCTACGCGTCTAGTTGGCATTTTTTCTGCCTGTTGGAGTCCATATGTTGATTTGGGTTGTTTTGTGTGGGAGTGAAAGAATTTAAATTGCACCGTTTTCTGGATGGGGATTGTCTGATTTTATTTTTTAAGTATGAATTTTTTTAAATTTGGTAATATAATAAAATGTATTTAGGGTCTGTCCATTGATAGGAAAATATTAAATAACTTGTAGCTATACACAGCTGGTCGATCAGAAAAAGCGTTCAATTGGAATGGAGCAAAAACAACATCAATTTTAGATGTAACAGAGTCTGTCTTCTTCAATTACTTTAAAGTACTTTGAAAAAAATATTTTGAATTAATGCAGTTACTGATGTAACATAAGTAGTCTGTATTTATTCAATCAAAGTTAGCCGAGGACATGAAGGGGTAAAACAGGCAACATGAAGACCCACTTCAGACCACAATTATTTTGAAGTTTTTGAAAATCAATTTGTCAGTGTGCTACCAGTGATGTAAAAGTTAAGTTGGATGAAAATTGGTTAAAAGGTCAACGAAAAATAAGAAAGAAACCAATAAAAATCGCCATTTTTCGCTATTTACGATGGTGAACTCAATAATCAATGAACACATTAAATGAATATTAAACAATCAACTTGTTTGTGTTGGATTGCTTAAAAATTGAGGGAGTCTTTAGTTTAAAATTTGTATTGATACTTTAGACATTTTTTTCATACCTATTTTCGAATCATACTTATGGTAGGCATTATTTCTTAAACTAACAGCATTTTCCCTTTTCACATCAACATTCAATAAAAAAATATCTATTCACATCATTTCTTTTTTCTTTGTTATTTAGATACGGGTCTCTCCAAACAGGAGAGTGTTATAGATTTTGATCCTATTGTCAGCAGTACGTTTTCGTTTTTCGCAGTTTTTCGCTAAACGCAGTGTCATAGAAATAAAAATGAGGTAACGCTAAGCTCGTCAGAATGTAAGTAACCTACATACCGAGTTTGAATGAAATCGGGGGGAAAATGTTGAATTTATCGATTTTTGACCGGCTTTATCGATAATTGATTTTTTTAAAAAATATCGATTTTTTACGCTAAGAACCTATCTCTTACATTGTATAATGTATGTGCCAAGTTTGGTCACATTGGTTGGATGGATATCGTGTGAAAATCTATCACACGGAGACACATACACCCTCTGTTTTATATATATATATATATATATATATATATATATATATATATATATATATATATATAGATAGATATCATACACGCATTATACACATGAACGCTTCCAAACAATAGAATTACACGTGAGGTCAGATGAAGCTTAAATGAAAGCGAAACAAGTTTAATTTGTAAACGTTTCCTATTTGTTCCTTATCCTGTCATAGATATATATGAAGAATCCAAGATAGATTGATAGATATTAGGTAGATATTAACTGTGAAATAGGTTTTATGAATATTTTGAAGTGACAGTAATGCAAAGGCAGTTATTTCTTCATCAGATTAAGTAGCCCTACACGTCTATTTCCGGGGCGACTATCGTTCATATTCAGGTCATAGCACTTTACTAGAATTCGAGTTTTGTCAGTAATCATGTTACCTTTGCACTCACCAACTTGTCGCAGACAAATTGACAGACAGATAGATAGATAGATAGATAGATAGATAGATAGATAGATAGATAGATAGATAGAAATTATCTGTTATAAAAGGCTAAACACACAAATTGGTAGTCAGGCGTGAGTTCAAGAAAATAAAAGCATTGTAAGATAATATTCAGGAAGGAAAGACGAAGTTAATTTGACATGGCACGTAATATATAAAACAAATATATTAATATGGTTCTCAAAACAAACATGCTCACCTCATCTGGTGTATTGGAGCAACAGAATCGTTCACCGCCATTTTGCCATATTTTGGTCTAACGTAATCTTATTAAAGGTAGATAAAATGAAGTTAGAAAGAAAGTGAAAATCAAAAGCTAAACAATGACAAGTGGGAGTTCAGAATGTCGAGGAGGGAAATATATCGAAATATGGAGGCACTCATTGTTCATTAGTCAAACAAACCATTCAACAAAATATGCTGCGAGAGATATTTTCATTTTTTTCATTTGCCAATCGCAATCATCAAGGCAACAGACATGTAGGAAATGAGGTTAAACATTTTGTGTCCAGATGTTTGATTGGCTGTTCATGTTTGAGTTTATTTTCTCTTTATCTTATATGCGTAAGTCAGTGTGTAAAAATAAAAGAACGGATGTATGTGTCTAGTTTCTTTTCTTCTTTGTCTTTGTGGACGTGTTTAAATGACAATGTGCGTCATCACGTGTGTCGGACTCACTGTAGTTTCACCTTTTATATTGACAAGAGATCAGTCTTCGTTTTCGCCTTGCTCGTAGTTGGCCAATATTGTCAGGATTTGATAAACTTGTCACTGTCGATGTTGTAGATGACCCAGTAACAAGAGCAAAAAATGGAAAAAGCAATTGGAAACGCGATTCTTGACACAAAGTCAATCCGTCGAGCGCGGCGGATCCCTTGAAGCGTGTAGACAGGTCGGCCGTCCGTGCTACGTTTTCGAACAATTTCTGTCAACTGCAAGAAGAAAAAAAAATGAAAGAAAAAGAATATATATTTTCAAATGAACAGAAAATTTAAATATAATCAAGATAGCAAACTTGGATCTTCGTTCCAGCAAATAAAACAAAAAAACGGAGACAGTTTTATATTAAAACCGTTATTAGTCATTCCTCAGCAATATTTATTTTTTTTAAAAAGAGATGATTAGCATTTTAATAAAACCTAAAGATATTAAAGTGAATTTATACATTTTCTTTGTTTTTGAGAATTGACAACAAAAATAATAAACATTATTTATTTATTAGATGCTTTTTTAAATTATTTATTTCTTAGATTATTTATTGAAATTGTTGTCAAAACATCGGCTAATTGCAAATTGATACGAACTTTATAAATTGGCAAATAAAAAGCATAGTTGGTTCACATATTTTAATAATTAATTAAATGTTTATAAATTTGTTAATAAAAATGTTTTTATATTTATTTCTTTATAAATTGGTAAATGATAAGTATTGTATTACATTAGTTTTAATTGTATTACGTTTTAAAATGTAAATACAAAATTATTTCAGTAAATAAACAATCTAAAAAAGTATTTAACAATTTCATTGTAAATTCTCATGAACAAAAATTTATATACACACACACACACACACATATATATATATATATATATATATATATATAAATTAACGTTCATCATATATTTGGGTTTTATTCCAATTCTAATCAATGCTTTTTTTAAAACAATAAACATTGCCGTGGGATTTAAGGTAGTTAAATAATATCTGTGTAAATGGAAAAAAAAAACATCTTTTTGATACTGCTTTTTTTTCGGTCACGAAAATCCGAGTTTCCCATCGATATATTACCTTTTGAACTGAAATTCTAAATCAGACAATTCAAACATGAATATTGATAACTGCCTTGTTATTTAGGTTATACGAATACAGTTTCAAGTAAAATTAGTTACTTTCATATAATTTGTTTACTATAATGTTATTAATTTTATGCCTTTTCAATTATCACGATTTCATTGTAATCAATTAAAATAGGATTAACATTTTCTTCAAATGTTCCCTAATCAAGTACTAACCATGCTAATTTTAAAAACACCGATGGAAATTAATTTTTTCATCGATAATGAAATATTCATATTTTTCTATTGGAATTGAGGTACTCCCGATGACTTGAAAACGGAGACTGATACCAGAAATTCAGGTGAAATTTCTGGAAAGATGTTTCTATAAATTTCTAATATCGGATGTCCGAAAAGTACTGCTGACAATACCATAAAGATCTATAATACTGTACTATTTGGAGAGACCCGTATCTAAATAACAAAGAAAAGAGAAAACATATGAATAGGTATTTTTATTGAATCTTGATGTGCAAAGGAAAAATGCTGTTAGTATAACAAATAATGCCTACCAAAAGTATGATTCGAAAATAGGTATGAAAAAAAGGTCTAAAGTATCAGTCTTTGTGGAAGAGGATTTCTCTTTTATGTGTAGCGTCCATGGCGTTCTATATTAACAGGCCTCTGCGTAACGCCGCTACCTCGATAGACTGGAGGCCGGCTGACAATTAGATCGTTTTAGTTTCAGCTTGAGCGAACTGCTGCGTACTGTGTACTCTTATGTTGTTGGCTCGAGAAATTCAAAGGAATCTTTTAATTTTACTTTTGGTTGGAATATCATTTAACTTATTTATATGTAGTAAGTATATTTGATTATTTTTGTTTGAGTCCATACATTATTTATATTTAAAATTGTAAAAAGTAAACATTGGTGCTTAAATTTACTCGCACAAAAAGATTTACTTAAGTTTAAAAAGCCTTAACCTTTTTAAATTAAAGTTTAATTAATTTTTGGCATTTTCCCTCTTAAAGTTTGTTTAACATTTTTTGATTAAAGTTTAAAGAATAATTTTTTGATAAAATGCAATTCTTTTTTAGTAATTTGTGTTATTTTAAGAAGCAAAATAAAACAACGTTTAACAAATTTGAACAGAATTTAATTTAGTTTCTTCAAAGACGTAAAGAAAACTATTTTTATTATAAAATGAATTAAATGTTTTTTTCATAAATTCAATGTCATTACTTAATTTGATATTTATTTTTGATATCGCTAAAAAAACATTGTTAGTATGAGTGAAAACATAACGTCAACGAAATTAAAGTTTAATTTTCTCAAGTTTTTAACCATGATAAAAAATTATCATAAGTCAACATTTTTCTATTAAAAGTTTAAGTCTGAATAATAAATTTGGATAAAATTTTAATAGAGAAAGGTTCAACATTTCTCTATTAAAACTTTATCCAACATTTCCATTAAAAATAAAAAAAAAAGAAACGAATTTCTTCGCGCTTTTGTTTCTGAAGTTAAAGAATAAATGATTATTTTTACTACATTAGTTACCAATTTATTATTAGAATTAAAGAAAAAAATAACAATAATAAATTTATTACATGCAGTTAATGTCAATATTTTAATTATTTTTTTTTAGAAAGGTCTCCTTTTTTACGCCTTTTGACTACAAAATTTATTTTACAAGATAAGTATAATAATACCATTTTATTTATCATATTTATTTTAATATTTTTCGGATATTGTTGTTAAAGGACAAAATGCATTATTTTTACTTTAAGTTTAATTGTTTTGCTTTAAGGTAAAATAAAGTTATATATATTCCTATTTATATAGTTTAAAGCGTATTAAAATAACCAAACTAAAGAAAAGGCTACTTATGAATGTTTTTAAATTTAATATAAAGTTTTAAAGTAAACAACATTGGCCTTCAAATTTTGATACCATAAAAGTTAATGCAAAAATACGTCCAAAACATCCACCATCTGTATGACCAAGTGTGCCAAGTAGTCAAATACCAACACCCTCAGCTGTTCAAAGGAATATAAAAAATCCCTCCAGTACTGTTAGAAATCAAATTGCTGATGGACTTAATGCTTTTTTAGAATTAGATAAAATTATACAAATTTGAAAGAAAGTCTGCTTAACAACAAAAAAGACTTTATATGTCCAGTTGTAGCATTTTTGGATGAAAATATTTTAACTGTTCAATTATCAAAATCTATTGATGGTATTCCTCTCTTTATGTTGAAAATTTATAACAATTTGCGCTTTGAAATATTTCATTATGGAGTTAAGTGTTATATTAGCAGCCTGTCCAAAAAACATATAAATACAGTTGATACTTGGTCAAAACTGGAAGAAATCATCCGATATTTAAATTCTATGGCTTTTGATCACAAGAAAAATATCCTGAGTCAACAATTTTTAGCAATGGCTCCCAAAATGGTTGGAATAAAATACAGCTCAGATATAGTTGTGTATGCTTTTGGGTACTATGCAAGATCACGGACATTGTATAATGAATTAAGATATGGTTTTCAATTACCCTCATTAGCAACATTATGAAGGATGACGTCAAAAGTTTTAAAACTTAATGAAAAATCTTTTTTGTTATCTATATTTAATACTCTTAATACCAGTCAAAAAGGGTGCATAATTCTCCATGATGAAGTATATATCAAATAGATGTTGCTATATCATGGCAAACAACTAGTCAGTAAATCAGTTGACAATCCATCTGTACTTGTTCAAACAGTACTTGGTATAATGTTGATATGTCCAAATTTTCTTACAAAATTGATTCCAGTTTTAAAAATAACATCCGCCTTTTTATTTGAATAAATTGAGTTAACAGTCCAAGCCATCACATCTGTACCAGCTGATGTAAAGGCTATTATATGTGATGGCAACCGCGTAAATCAAGCTTTTTTAAAATTATATCCTACACTTCCTGAAAAACCTTGCTTAACTGAAGATGATAAACATTTGCTTTTTGATTATGTTCATCTGTTGAAAAATATTCGCAATTTGTGACTGACAGAAAAAACAGGAGAACTAATCTTTGATGATGATGGAGTAAGTCGAGTTGCAAAATGGACACATCTTAAACAGTTATATCGTTTTGAATCTGAAAGACTAGTCAAACTTTCAGATTTAAATGAAATGTCCATTGCTCCAAAGCCAATAGAAAGACAACGGGTTTCTACTTGCCTTAGAGTGTTTTCTGAAAAAACATATAATGCACTTCTCACTCGGTCTGAAATAAGTGCAGTTAAGAATGATACTGCCATCTTCATGAACAAGGTTTTGACATGGTGGAAAATTTTAAATGTTAAATGCCTTCAAATTGATAAATTACATAATGATCCTCTACAAACTGAAATCAAATCTCCAAATGACACCCAACTAGATTTTATCATTGAATTTGGTAAAATGGCTCTTAATATGGCTGGCAGTCAAGGCAATCGTAAAAAAACAATTCTCCCAAAACACTGCTACTGCCATACATCATATTTGCAATGGAATTGTTAGTCTATGTCGACACCTTTTAGCTACAAGTCATAAATATGTACTACTTGGGCAATTTTCAACTGATCCATTAGAAAAAGAATTTGGTAAACTTCGCCAAGGATCAGGTGGCACCTATTCTATAAATGTCCAACACTGTATCGGAAAGCTGCATATTAAGCAGACATCTTTACTTTTAAATCAAAATGTAAATATTGATTTGATGTGAATCCAGGTCACCAATGTACATCTTGTGATTATAAACTTTGTGAGGAAGTTTCAGAAATATATTTAACAATCTGGAAAATGTAGAACCATCTCTTTCCAATGAAATAAAAATGGCTCTTGTGTACATAGATGGATATATTACAAGAAATGATAATCGACCCAGTGAATTTGAAACCCATTTTTATTATGAAAAGTATGGAAAATATACCAATTTAATTGACTGTGGAAAACTAAAAGTTCCTTCTGACCACACTTGTCAATGGTTATTTTTTTTGTTTCATCCTTTTCCATACAATAAAGGAAAAGGTTTGCTATAAATCATTAAGTAACATTTTTATGCTTATTTCTGAGTTTCATTTTTTCAACATGGAGAAAAAGCATGCTTCTATTTTTGCAAATATTGTTTTGAAAAATTTTTACAAACATGGCACACCTAGATCACAAAAAGACCAGCTCTAAAAGTTTTGAAACTTTCCTAGAATGATTTTGTTTTATTTGTCTATATTTCTGTGATGATTGATTGTTATATACACACTTCGGCTGATGTCTTCCAGCCTTCTCGGGTTCTGTTTGTCAAACCCAGTAACTGTAATGTAAATTTAAACCAAAGTCTTTATTCACTCACAGGGAATAGATTGAATAAAGGATTCAGTGAAACCTGTAAATAATATAAATTTCTGATTCACTATATCTTTTACCAGAAATCATAATTACCCGTTTTTGTTGTTTAATAATTATCAGTGTTCATAGCAAAAATACATATTTTCATTTATTTATCTCTCAACACATCCTATTATACTCAGGTGTGAATAAAAATGTTATTCTAAGTATTTCATAAAGTGGTTGATTTCATTTTCTTCTAAAATTTCTGAAAATCCTACATTTTTCAATAGGCCTCCAGTTCTGTCTCTCAGTTGCGCCATGACTTGGCCTGGAGTATAGAACGCCATGGTAGCGTCCCTTCCGAATATGGGAGATCATAACTCTTCAAATCTTTCTACCCCTTTTTGGCCCTTAACTGTTTTTGTTTCATTACTAAGTCTTGCGCTATCCATTCACACCAACTCGTGAGATATCTCTCTCGCAATATGCGCTGTGAGGGTTAATTACTACAAGCCCACCTTCCTCATTAACTATATAAGGAATTTCAGCTGTCTTATCTCGATTCTGAGTATGTGTGTTTTTTTATTACCATTTTTTTAAAACTTCCTTGTTTGTACGCTTTGACCATGGAGTTCTCAATATCCTTCTGTAGAACCACATTTCTGTTGCCTCTAGTTTTCTATTTATCTCTGCAGAGACTGCTCCGAATTCACTGCTATATATGAGGATGGATATCACATAGCAATCGGGCACCCTTTTCGTTGTTTTGAATATTCTTTTCTGTTTTTCAACCCTTTACTTTGTGTTTCAAATGCACTTTTGCTAGTGCAATGCGTGTTCAGATTTTGATGAGACATTTTCCATCCTCTGTTAAAACACTTGCCAGATATTCTACGCTTCCTTGATGCTGGCATTTCTAATTTGTAACTCGGATCTTTGAAACTTGTTCTTTTGCTGATGACAATAATTTCTGTCTTCATGGCTTTTGCTGTCGTTATCATTTACTAGCCTGTCAAGAAGGACTCTGCAACAAATCTCGTGTTGTTTCCGTCTTTTTCTGTAGAAAATGCATCTGCTCTGTTATCGCCGTCATTATCGGCGAAAAACTGTCAAGATTTTATAAACTATTTATATACTCTATTCATCTTAAAGTTTGTGATTCATTGTTGTCGTTAAGTATATATGCGCGTGTATTTATGTGAATGTGGATGCGTGTGTATATGTGAGAGCGTTCACGTGTTAAAGGTGAGGGTTATTTTTTAAATTCAGTATTAAGTACACTAATTATCGTTGCCTAATTTTTGACCTTTTTGACCTTTTCCACAAAGTATGATGACATCTACTTGCAAGATTTTCGAATTTTTACGGAGATTTTCATTTAAAAAATGTATATTTTGATTATTTTTTTTTAACATTTCACCCCAAGTAAGGTGGGAGTGCCACTAGTGCTCAAGGGGTTACAGAAAGTTAGAGCAAGAGTAAAGAGGGGGGTGTTTGAGGAAAGGATATAGAGAAGGACGGGGATCAGGATCAAGGCATCAGAAGATGTCGATTCTCATTACATTTCGATATTTGAAGATTATAGCTATCAGGGAAGTAAGTAGGAGGAAGGGGGTTCCACTGTCGGGAAGTGCGAGAGAAGAAGCTGTTGGAGTAGAAGAGGTGGTTACATTTAACTGTTTCGACAATAAAAGAGTGGGATCGAGATGCCAACCTAGTAGCACATTTAAATTCATGCAGTGGGGGGGGGTTACCAGAGAATGTAGCTCATCAGAGCATTTGCCATGAAAATATTTGTATAAAGGACAGAAGGAAGCCACATCACGTCTGTGGGAAATGACTGTAGACGAAATGCCAGATCAGGATCTATCATATTGCATATCCATCTCCTTGCATCCAGAGAGAGAGAGAGAGAGAGAGAGACAGACAGACAGACAGACAGACAGTCAGAAAATTTAAAACTTGGATTAAAAAAAATAAATAAATTCTCTATCGATGGATACTTTTTATGTACAATGTGCCACTTGAAGTCGACTTTGTCCTTACAATACTTTATCCTCGACTTTCTGGTTATTTTGTATCTTGGATCTAAATACGAGTTGATATGAATTTGTATCTACTCAGATGTGCGGATGGTGAAATTGTTAGTGGCTCGCAACGAGAAATCGTCTTGCGACGTTCAAATTCTAGTCGGGTTTGTTACATTCACTTTCGCACAAATACCCTTGGGAAAGTTATGAATCCACCTCTTCAGCTTTAGTTGGCAGCAAGTCAAAGAAAAGCAAAACTCTGAATTCCCAAATCCGGATAGATGGAACGCGTTAGCGTGAGGAGAGGTAGTCGTTTGAGGGACAGAAAACCAAATTCATCATAAAACAGAGGTTGGACGTGGAGACCCACCCCGTAGATCAATACGATTATAGAAACCCCAACAGAGGCGTTATGCGTTACGCGGGACGAGGAAGATTAATAATAAAAATAATAATAATAGATAGTGTTTAGATATTTTCTTTTATGATACACAAAAATGTGTATATTATCTTTGGTCTCACTTCAATGAAGATGTCCTGAAAAAAAAATTATGTAGCCGATAAATTCCGTATTAGTTTTTCGCTTTTAGTTGACTCAGTTAAATTTAGAATTCCGTCACAAACTCAGTCTATACCGGGGTTGAGTAAGACTGACGAATTTTTCATCGGTTGAAATAAGCCCCTTCCCCAAATGAGGTAATTTTGGATTTTATTGTCTACTAATTATTTGCTCTGTAATAAGAAATACATTGAGCTCTTTTTGAGGATCAGTTTTAATATTTTAATAGGATACACTTGGATTATATGCCAACGAATTTATTATCTTTACTATATATATATATATATATATATATATATATATATATACTCTTAAGGTGTGCTATATTTATGGGATAAAGGGCTCAATATTAAAGATAGAGCGTGTGTAAATATAAAAGTGAACATTGAAGTCAACACTTAGAGGTGACAGGCTGTTTCATGCTAGACGCAATCGTCAGGCCAAGATTGAAACAGCGTGTCGCCTCTTAGTGTTGACTTCAATGTTCATTTTATACACACACACACACACACACACACACATATATATATATATATATATATATATATATATATATATATATATATATACAGGGTGCCTCCGACATAATGGACCAACATTAGAGAGGTGAAGACACCAATGCACTTAAGGTCTTATGATTACTGGGAACTATTTCTGAGATGTACACGTGGAAGGTATTTCTGCCAACCTATATATATATATATATATATATATATATATATATATATATATATATATATATATATATATATATATATATATATATATATATATATATATATATATATATATATATAAAATTCCAAGAGGATAGAATCCAGGAGAACTCAATGTCCTGGACAGAGTAAGAATATAATATAAATGGCTCAAACACTAATATTCCATGGTTATAATTTATTACATTGGAATCGTAATCACGATCCAATTCATCAGACTGACAAAGTCAATTTTTTTTGGGAGGGATTTGTTGGTCTGATTACGATTCCAATGCAATAAATTATAACCATGGAATATTAGTGTTTCAACCTTATATATATATATATATATATATATATATATATATATATATATATATAAATCAAGTATGTAATTGGTATATACGGAATGAATTCCAATAACCAATAATTACTATTGTTAAAAGAGTGCTCACTACAAAGTAGACCAGGTATAATTATTTTTTGTTAAAAAAAATATATATTTATAACATAAACATGTTATAAAATCACTACAAAAATAGCCATTTTGTTTCAACACCCTCGGTGTCTTATCAAGTGATGATGTTGAATATAAAATAAATGGTTTTAAAAGTTTCAAATTAATTAACGATCCTTCGCTAGGGAAAAAACATTGTTACAAAAGCTAGAATGACCAATCAAAACCCAAGTATAGGAAGATTCAAAAGCTTGACAACGAAATCATGTTATAATAGCTATTCAGATCTTTAAAATACGGGTAATATTAAAAAAAAGAATTTATTCTAACCAATAATTATTAAATTATATGATAAAATTTGATTTTAAAATTAAAAACTGCCAATTTTAAAATCCAAATTTAATCACTATTCAGTTTAAAAACTATAAAATTACTGAGGAGAAAAGAAAAAAATACATATGTTATTCAATTTATTTCTTCGTTGAAATTACGTTAGAACAGACGCTACAATATCCGGTCATTCGACAATACATGTATATATATATTTTAATCCCAAGTGTGTGAATAGGGTCTTAAACTCACGCGCAAAACAACACAAACACAATCAGATTATAATACATAAGCACCCAGACATATTTAGATATATATACGCACAAAAAACGACGAGACAGGAACATCTCCACGGCCCTTTATGAAAAAAAAAAAAAGAAAAGAAAAAGGAAACGGGGAAGCCAACACCTACACACATAAACAATTAAAAGTGAATGCACTTTCCATACACATAGACACCGATAAATACATGTACACACATCCACAGACATTGACCTTGACAATCAGATGCCACAACCAATAAATATTTAAGACTGAAAGTATCATTAAACAAATGCTAGCCACTTATTAAAATATAACTTAAGCGAGCAAATATACAAAGATAAAAATGATTAAAAATAATATTATTTAATATGCTAAAACGAAAATTCCAAAACCATGAATAAAGATATAATCTATCTGAAATTTTACACACAAACGCACACACACACATACATGTATAAATGTGTTTGTGTGTGCGTAGATATATGTGTGTGTATAATTGTTAAAGCTGTGTTTGGCAGAGAAGGCAATTTCATCTTTTACACTAACTCCAATACGAAGTATTTGAGCCAGATTAAAAGGTAAATATGTCGAATGATAATTTCCAAGATCAGAATTCAATATCTGAAAAGATTCGTTCAGCAAAATCTTCTTAGCCGTTCTCTATTTCCATATATAGATGTTTGTCTGCATGCACGCACGTGTATAAAATGTTGCGTGTACACACATATAAGTTGGTAGAGTGTATCGATCGAGGCTTGCTTTTGTAAGAGCTTGGATAATTGTGTTACAACCTACGACTACTACCAAAATGAAATCGTCCTCCTACATTACATTCTCAGACAACATTATACAAAAATAAACTACGGTAATGTCGTGAGCCATACGTAGAATACGACACTGTAGGAGAAAGCCAAGGAGATTTACGACTCAGTTTATAACTCGTGTAAAATTAGGAATTTCAACAACAAATAACAAATCCAAATATGAGGTGTATTTCGTATAACGAGTTACAATTCATTGTATCAAAAATATTCGAAAAACACCCGACAATATAAACACAATTTTAATACAAATGGTAATTATAATATTAGCCATTTCTCTTTGAGGAACCATTCGGAATTCATTGACCAAGCAGGTTTTGCTACTTTCAGTTGAAAAATAGTTTCTCAAGTCCAGAATTTATTATTTATCCCAGTATTAAGCGGGTAATTGAGTTACTATTTACATTATTCAGACTATTGTCCTCATATTTGTCAGCATATATATTACAACGCTTAGCTCCGTCCTTCTTCAAGTGGTTGGAATGTCGAACTGAACTCTTTATTTCGCTCACTGTGGTAAACTCTTCTAGTTCAACGTACCATACTTTAAAGGATGTCAGTTACCAATGATTCCCTGTTAATTCTCCTCTCAAAATTCTCCACCGCCTTAACTGGATATTGAACTCACACTCTTTGGGTCCTATTATTGGATCTAACCAACGTCTTTATCCACTGTGCCATGCGTCCTTGAAGACATCTGTATTTGAATTTCTGGGTATTATAAACCTAATGTCTTCAGCAATCACTTTTTTTTACAAGTGCTCATGCATATACTCTCCATTTTATTTGTGCTGTTGAAAGTCCTCAAGGGATGTGCCTTCTTTTTTTTTTGTTTCTGAATCTATAGCACAAGTCCACAAGGTATGAAGAAGAAGGGTCCTTTCTAATATTTACAGGTTTCTTTTGCTGGAAGCCATTTTAAATCTTTCATCTGAGAAATCTGACAGTTTAGATATTTCTGAAAAGTTTTGGCGCCAGGTCTGACATTCACATGAAAGTCCCGATCTCACGAGGCCATCTAAAAATATAACCCGAGCCTAAAAGCTAATGTTTTATTTTTGTACCAATGTGCTGTATTGAACATAACTAACCCACGCAAAGTTAATCTATATTCAACTTCTTTATTTTCTACATTAAATTTGTTATAATTGGCCATATGGTATGCGAATTGTTTATTACTTACTGATTCCAAAGCCTGTTTTGATGATTGAAGGAATGACTTATTTCCTACTAATACCCATGAACATTGATAAAGCTACGATAAAAATCTGAATTGCAAGAATGTTCTCTTAACTTAGAAACTTATCGAAGAAATTGACCTGAAAATATATTGCTTAGTTAATAATTATATATTCAGGGACATAATATGATAATTACTGGCGAATTTACAATTAGGCACTGCCTAATTATATAAAACTAGGCCAACTAAGCGTGCTTACGCTGTCTTCAGAATTGTATATACATTTCTGCTGGTGTAATTTGTGTCTTAAGTGTCCGCCTGTGCAGAATAATTTGTCTTTTTAGCGAAACAAATTTAGCTGAAATCACGAAAGAACTCACCTCTATATTCTCCGGCTGAGAGGCGCTACGCATGGTCATGACACGCTTCAATTGATGTCTGTCCAAAATATTGACGAAAGCAAATTCAAGAAGAGCTGCAAATACAAAGCAGAGACAGGCGGCCATCCACACATCGATAGCTTTGATGTAAGACACTTTCGGAAGAGTAGTGACCGCTGAAGACTTTTGTGTGGTCATTGTGAGTACAGTGAGAATACCAAGCGAGATGCGCGCTGGGACTGCATCAACGTTCAGCCAGAATGATACCCAGGAAATGGCTACGATAAATATGCTGGGAATGTAAATTTGAATCATGTAGTAGCCAAGGTTACGTTTTAGCGTAAATCGTACTTCGAGGCAGGAAAAGTTACCTGAAATTGAAGATTTATTCATATATTTAAATGTGTGAATGACATTTTCTTTTAAATATTATAATTAAAGACATTGTAAAATAGTTGTTTATTGCTTGTAAAATTTCGCATAGAAATGTTACAGATTCATTTATGTTATTTACATGTTGTTTTCTCATTACATGCGTGAGTTTTTTCCATCAACATTATAATTTGCATTTGAAGTAACATTTAACACACTGCTCGAGGAGATTTTACTATAAGCAGATTGTTATTTAGTGGGATTTACTGGAATTTACTGGAACAAGAGTAGAAGGGAATACAACAGATATTTAATCCCACCCAAGGCAATAACGCCACTAAGACGCGTTAGAGTCTATGAGGAAAATACTATAAAGGAAGGAGAACAATAAAAGAACAGGAATTAAGGAGACGGTAGATAACGATTGGCATTGCACTTACATTTTTGAAGATTAAATTTGACTGGAAAGCAATTAACCGGAAGAGAGTTCCACAAACGATAAATTTAATAGCTGTAACTGTTAGCATCTAGACAATTCAACTGTAAAATGAAGAGACCTTGTTACCACACTAGTACTGCGCTTAAATTCATAAAGTTTAAGTACCATAGTGGAAAGTTCATCAGAACAATTAACATGGAATTATTTATAGAAAAGTCACAGGGAAATTACTTTTAAGTGATGGGAAAGAGAATAAAATCGAGATGCCAGGTCATGACCAATAATATTGCAGATTCTTATTTGGATTTTATCAAACATCTCTAAAAATACATCAGGGGCACCAGACCACATGTGGTAGCAATATTCAAAGCAATTACGAATGATAGTCATATAAATACTCAAAGTAAAATATGGCGAGAAAAATTGTCTCGCACGATAAGAGGAAATAACTTTCATAGTAGTGGACCTAGCAATTGATTCAATATAATATTTGCAGTTCAGGTCAGCGGAAAACGTTATTCCGAGAAGGCCAAAGGGTCACTCTTCTGGGGGTTAGCATTTGCCATGCTGATGGAAAGTAAAATGAATTCTCTCAGAAGATTAAAAAGTGCAGTTTTGTTTTAGAGTGGAAGGGCTGAAATTAAAAAGCCATTCCTTGCCGCAGTTAACAACGGAATGTAGATCATTTTTAGATTAGCTGCTAATTTGACCTTATCGAACCATTCAGACTTACTATTTAGACAGGACTAAATGGGTAAATAAATGTATTGTTCAAATAAAGGACTGATGCCTCCAGGAAGATCATTGATGAAAATTAGCAACAACCTAGTCCAAAGGAGAGAGCCTTGAGGGATCGCCTGCATTAATGCAAAAAGATCTAAAGGAGTGGCCATTCAAGACAACATTAATTTTGCGATTCGATAAGAAAAGATTGAGTCAAAAATTAGTCCAGAAATTTCACAAACTTCCAAATTGTGAAGAAGACCAAATAAACCAAATCCTGTCAAATGCCTCGGACATATCCAAAACAAGAGCCCGAGCTTCACCATCCTTATTTAAAGCTTTCAGCAATAATCGTTAACACATCAGCATTTGACCTAGAAAAGCGAAAGCCATATTGATCTTGAAAGACCCAAGGCGAGATAGTTAACCAATGCAGTGTTGATTAGAGCCTCTAATATTTTGCCAAAAAGAGATAGAAGCCTAATCGGTCTATAGTTAGAAGGATCAGATGGTTCGCCCGAGTTATTAAAAACAGGAATTACGTATTATCATTTCCAACAAACAGGAAAGAAGGGAGCAACATGGCAACTATATACTTTAGAGAGAACAAGAAACAGTTCGGGAACACATTTCTTAAGGCTAGTTGCAGGATGCCATCAAGCTCACATAATTTGAGGAGATCTAGTTTCGAGTTTATAGCAGAAAATATGGATGGAGCCATATGATATATATATATATATATATATATATATATATATATATATATATATATATATATATATATATATATAGTTTTAAGGTGTGCTATATTTGTGGGATAAAGTGCTCAATATCAGAGATAGAGCGTGTGTAAATATAAATATAAAAAGTGAACATTGAAGTTAACACTCAGAGGCGACAGGCTGTTTCATGCTGTACGCAATCATTTATTTCTCTAGGGAGTTTCTTTTCCCTGGCTCATCACACTTTGGAAGTGAGGTCTGATGAGCCAGAGAGAAAGAAACTCCATGGAAAAATACATTATAACCATGGACCGTTAAAGTTATGTTTTCTTTAAATTAAATTAATCGCTCTTATTTAACATTGAGCTCTCTGGATTTCATCCTCCTTTGGATTATCAAAATTTTCATTACTTATATATATATATATATACATATATACATATATATATATATATATATATATATATATATATATATATATACACACACACACACACATCTCTCTCTCTATATATATATATATATATAAAATATATATATATATATATATATATATATATATATATATATATATATATATATATATACACACACACACACACATCACTCTCTCTCTATATATATATATAAATATATATATATATATACATATATATATATATATATATATATATATATATATATATATATATATATATATATATATATATATATATATATATACACACATACACACATCACTCTCTCTATATATATATATATATATATATATATATATATATATATATATATATATATATATATATATATACACACACACACACATCACTCATCTCTCTCTCGTATATATATATATATACATATATATATATATATATATATATACATATATATATATATATATATAAATATATATATATATATATGTATATATATACACATATCTCTCTATATATATATATATATATATATATATATATATATATATATATATATATATATATATATATATATATATATATACACACACACACACATCACTCTCTCTCTCTCTATATATATATATATATATATAAATATATATATATATATACATATATATATATTTCATTAGGATGATTTTCATTATATATTTTAAATGAATTATGTTACTATGATCAGAATGCATTTAATATGAGTTAAGATTCGAACATAAGCTAAAATATTAAATCTTATTTTAAAATCCTTAAATTCCAAAGAAAAAACATGAATATTTAATAGAAATCTAAATGATAATTCTACAAACATTATCTGCTCATTATTTGTAGCGTTTTTCTGACATAAGATAACCATTAAAACGTGCTTCCCCCTTTATGCAAAACCTTCCACATAAATTGGCCAATATTTACATCAATGTTACTAATGTCTCCCCCAAAAAACGCAAAGTTAGTACATTGAGAGGCTCAGATGTGTTCACACCGTTATTACTAATTTCATCGTAGTTGGTGTCTTTGTTTAGCATATGAAATATTTACCTATGATTGCTGTTTATGTCATTTTACACTATTCAAGATAGAATTACTTTATTTATATTATTCGCAACGTTATCCGCATTGCCATATTCACAACTTTTCGGCCGTTTGTACACTCCAGACTATTTGAGGTGACTGGAATTTTGAACCGAATCATTTATTTCGTCCAGCGGGATAGATTTTTCTAGTTCCGCGTGCCATGCCACTTACGGATGTCTCAGTTATTTCTCTTTAACTCAATTCTCCAAGCTTGGATCACCACTGCAGTCACCTGGTATTGAACTCACATCTCTTTGGGTCTAGTCACTGGATCGAAACAACGTCTTTATCCACTGGGTCATGTGTCCTTAAGGACATCTCTTTATGAATCTTTTAGACTTATAAACTTAATGTCTCAGAACACATTTTTACCAGTGCTCATATTGCAATATTTCTGTTATTATTATTTCATTTTATTTCCAGAGCTTACATTGCAATTTTTGTTGATATTCATTTTCTCTAGCACTCCTTATTACTAGTTTCCATATTGTATTCACTTCTTTGCTTGGCCGGCTCAGGAGATTTTATGTGCTGATTCCTTGAGTTTTCGTATTTTCCAGTGATGCTCTGTCTCTATTATTTCAACCTCATCCCACAGATTATATCCGAGCGATCAGAATAAAAATGAACGGTCAGAACGATCAGATATTTCACATATCGAAGTAACATTTTTTTATGCATGACTCACAGTAATGTTTTACATTTCAGTTTACTTGTTTCAGTCAATCTGAAATATCGCTTCAAACTGGAAACTTTGTCTCTTTATTTACTAAACATTGTTTAAGAATTTACCTGTGCCTATTATATCTGAGAGCCAGGATTACACACACACTTGTACAATTAAATTATTTAATTCCTGCTTACATTCTCAAAATTTCCTCTTCTTATTTCTCAGATTTATTTTTATCATCTAATTTCGTTTCATTGTTGACGATAATATGAGTCTCCACGCTTTAAACATCTGTTGAATGTCAAGTATATACAACCCCATTACATTAATGCAGAAAGTATACGACTGCTTCTACAATGTTTTATCTTTATAAGAGTCATATTAGATATAAAAATGGCTTATTGCTGCCGTATTTAGGCTGGGGCTTCTCTATGTTCACTTTCCTCCCTTGAAAGACTTCAGAACTTGTGAAGTCTTGTGGAGAAAGACTTATTTCCCAATTTACAAAATGTTTCTAGCAGATCCAACATTGCAAGATCTTGCTACTGTGCCTCCATGATAAATGTTCAGATGAGCTCCTTTTTTAGATCTGCCAATTCAGACATTTATTGCAAGCAAAGGTAATACTACTTCCACGGAATCGAAACCTTCTCCTTTCTCCCGTGTTCTAGATGTAAGAAGGACGTGTTATTCAGAGATTTCCTTTTCTCAAGAACTACAAGATTTGTAAACAGACATTTACGTGAATTCTTTCTTGATTCTTAACATCTTGCCCCTTTCAAACGAAAGCTCAACCGTTATCTATCCTCCTCAACGTCAAAATATCCGATATCGTCCTCTTCTCTTCTACTGATATCAAACGTCATTTATAAGTGTGATTTAGACTCTAATCCTCTGTCTTTACTTGCTCTCCAGATTTGTATTGGAAAAAAATTAGCAAATAAAATATTACCTCGGCTGCAGATTTAGTTGCGTGATACCAGAATAGAAAAAGTAATGGATAAAAATTTGATCTATGATGGCGGTAAGATATCAAAGCTGCGATGAATAGCTAACGTCCTCTTTTGTATTTTTTGCCAATGAATTTATCTTCTTTTATTTCACGTTGTATTGTTGACTTTCTGTAACAACAGTGCACTTCAGGTTTCGCAATTACAAATATTGGGACAAGTTGTCCTTTCTCTGTGAAATTGTTTTTGTTCACAATTTACTTCTGCACTAAAAAATAATTTGAGAAGTAAAATATCAAGCAAAAATGAAAGTAACTTTCCGAGTTGCAAGCATCTCGACATGACTATTTTCTTTTAATAATAAATTTCTAATGGTATACAAACTATAAAGTTAGTGTACTTGCCTGCATCAACTTGGACGTGAGGATCGCATGTGTATGGAGCGTTCCTTAACATACGGAAGTGTGGAAGAACGAGATTCTCGCCAAAGCTGAGTGGATCGTTTGCCCATACAAATATCACACTTCTCTTCGAATAGGCAACTGTCAGGAGAAGGTAAAATATATTAGAAAAACAAATCAGATTAGGGCAAGTTGACGGAGATAAAATAGATGGATTTTATCGAATAGGGTGAGAAAAGACCAACAAAAGAAAGTTTGATTGTGAAGAGAGAAATGAATTAAATACAAAAAATAGAAAATTAATTCCTACTAATTAACTATTCACAGCTTTTAGAAATTTACAATTACAAATTTGGAAAGCAGAATATTCAGATTTGACAAATATTTCTGTCAAAAGAAAACACAGAAAACAAGAAAGATGGATAAAGAGATAGCAAGAATAAAAAGAATGTTATTAGGAGAAAAAGACCTTAAAAATGAAGAGAAAATATAATGACAAAGAAAATTGATGAGAAAAGAAAAAAAATGAAAAGGAAAAGAGAACAGCAAGAAGAACAAGAAGAAGGAAAGAAAGAAAAAGAGCAAGAAGAAAAAGAAGCGGATGAAGAGCAAGAAGAAGAAGAGCAAGAAGAAGAAGAAGAACAGCAAGAAGAAGAAGAAGAGAAAGAAGAAGAGCAAGAAGAAGAAGAAGAGAAAGAAGAAGAAGAGAAGGAGAAGAAGAAGAAGAGCAAGAAGAAGAGAAAGAAGAGGATGAAGAAGAAGAAGAGAAAGAAGAAGAGAAAGAAGTTGAAGAGCAAGAAGAAGAGCAAGAAGAAGAGAAAGAAGCGGATGAAGAAGAAGAAGAGAAAGAAGAAGAGAAAGAAGTTGAAGAGCAAGAAGAAGAGCAAGAAGAAAAAAGAAGGGATGAAGAAGAAGAAGAGAAAGAAGAAGAAAAGGAAGAAGAGCAAGAAGAAGAACAAGAAGAAAAAAGAAGATGAAGAAGAAGAAGAGAAAGAAGAAGAAGAGAAAGAAGTTGAAGAGCAAGAAGAAGAACAAGAAGAATAGAAAAAGAAGGATGAAGAAGAAGAAGACAAAAGAAGAAGAAGAGAAAGAAGAAAGAGCAAGAAGAAGAAGAAGAAGAAGAGGAGAAGCATGAAGAAGAAGAAGAGAAAGAAGAAGAGAAAAGAAGTTGAAGAGCAAGAAGAAGAGCAAGAAGAAGAGAAAGAAGAAGAAGAAGAAGAGAGAAGAAGAGAAAGAAGTTGAAGAGCAAGAAGAAGAGAAAGAAGAATAGAAAGAAGCGGATGAAGAAGAAGAAGAGAAAGAAGAAGAAGAGAAAGAAGTTGAAGAGCAAGAAGAAGAACAAGAAGAAGAGAAAGAAGCGGATGAAGAAGAAGAAGACAAAGAAGAAGAAGAGAAAGAAGTTGAAGAGCAAGAAGAAGAACAAGAAGAAGAGAAGCGGAAGAAGAAGAAGAAGAAGAAGAAGAAGAGAAAGAAGTTGAAGAGCAAGAAGAAGAACAAGAAGAAGAGAAAGAAGCGGATGAAGAAGAAGAAGAGAAAGAAGAAGAGAAAGAAGTTGAAGAGCAAGAAGAAGAGAAAGAAGAAGAGAAAGAAGCGGATGAAGAAGAAGAAGAGAAAGAAGTAGAAGAGAAAGAAGTTGAAGAGCAAGAAGAAGAACAAGAAGAAGAGAAAGAAGCGGATGAAGAAGAAGAAGAGAAAAGAAGAAGAGAAAGAAGAAGAAGAGAAAGAAGTTGAAGAGCAAGAAGAAGAACAAGAAGAAGAGAAAGAAGCGGATGAAGAAGAAGAAGAGAAAGAAGAAGAAGAGAAAAGAAGTTGAAGAGCAAGAAGAAGAACAAGAAGAAGAGAAAGAAGAAATATGAAGAAGAAGAAGAAGAAGAAGAGAAAGAAGAAGAAGAGCAAGAAGAAGAACAAGAAGAAGAGAAAGAAGAAGGATGAAGAAGAAGAAAGAGAAAAGAAGAAGAGAAAGAAGAAAGAGCAAGAAGAAGAAGAAGAAGAAGAGGAAAGAAGAAGAAGAAGAAGAAGAGAAAGAAGTAGAAGAGAAAGAAGTTGAAGAGCAAGAAGAAGAACAAGAAGAATAGAAAGAAGATGAAGAAGAAGAAGAAAAAGAAGAAGAAGAAAAGAAGAAGAAGAGCAAGAAGAAGAACAAGAAGAAGAAAGAAGAAGATGAAGAAGAAGAAGAGAAAGAAGAAGAAGAGAAAAGAAGTTGAAGAGCAAGAAGAAGAAGAAGAAGAAGAAAAAGAAGGATGAAGAAGAAGAAGAGAAAGAAGAAGAGAAAGAAGAAGAAGAGCAAGAAGAAGAGAAAGAAGAAGAGAAAGAAGGATGAAGAAGAAGAAGAGAAAGAAGAAGAAAAGAAGAAGAGCAAGAAGAAGAGAAAGAAGAAGAGAAAGAAGGGATGAAGAATAAGAAGAAGAAAGAAGAAGAAGAAAGAAGAAGAGAAAGAAGGGAAGAAGAAGAAGAGAAAGAAGAAGAAGAGAAATAAGTTGAAGAGCAAGAAGAAGAACAAAAGAAGAAAAAAGAAGGGATGAAGAAGAAGAAGAGAAAAGAAGAAGAAGAGAAAGAAGAAGAAGAGCAAGAAGAAGATAAAGAAGAATAGAAAGAAGCGGATCAAGAAGAAGAAGAAAGAAGAAGAAGAAAGAAGTTGAAAGAGCAAGAAGAAGAACAAGAAGAAGAGAAAGAAGGATGATGAAGAAGAAGAAGAAAAGAAGAAGAGAACGAAGAATTGGAGCAAGAAGAAGAGCAAGAAGAAGAGAAAGAAGGAGGATGAAGAATAAGAAGAGAAAGAAGAAGAAGAGAAAGAAGAAGAAGAGCAAGAAGAAGAGAAAGAAGAAGAGAAAGAAGGGATGAAGAAAAAGGAAAAGAAGAAGAAAAGAAAAAAGAAAGAAGAAGAAAAGAAGAAGAAAAGAAGAAGATGAAGAAGAAGAAGAAGAAGAAGAAGAAGGAGAAGAAGAAGAGCAAGAAGAAGAACAAGAAGAATAGAAAGAAGGATGAAGAAGAAGAAGAGAAAGAAGAAGAAGAGAAAGAAGAAGAAGAGCATGAAGAAGAACAAGAAGAAGAGAAAGAAGGATGAAGAAGAAGAAGACAAAGAAGAAGAAGAGAAAGAAGCTGAAGATGAAGAACAAGAAGAAGAGAAAGAAGAAGATGAAGAAGAAGAAGAGAAAGAAGAAGAGAAAGAAGTTGAAGAGCAAGAAGAAGAACAAGAAGAAGAGAAAGAAGGGATGAAGAAGAAGAAGAAAAGAAGAAGAGAAAGAAGAAGAGCAAGAAGAAGAGAAAGAAGAAGAAGAAAGAAGAAGATGAAGAAGAAGAAGAAGAAGAAGAAAGAGAAAGAAGTTGAAGAGCAAAGAAGAACAAGAAGAAGAGAAAGAAGCGGATGAAGAAGAAGAAGAAGAAAGAAGAAGAAGAGAAAGAAGAAGAAGAAGAAGAAAAAAGAAGAAGAAGAAGAACAAGAAGAAGAAAAAGAAGATGAAGAAGAAGAAGAAGAAAGAAGAAGAAGAGAAAGAAGAAGAGCAAGAAGAAGAACAAGAAGAAGAAGAAAGGATGAAGAAGAAGAAGAGAAAGAAGAAGAGAAAGAAGTTGAAGAGCAAGAAGAAGAACAAGAAGAAGAGAAAGAAGCGGATGAAGAAGAAGAAGAGAAAGAAGAAGAAAAAAGAAGTTGAAGAAGAAGAAGAAGAAAAAGAAGAAGAGAAAGAAGCGGATGAAGAAGAAGAAGAGAAAGAAGTAGAAGAGAAAAGAAGAAGAGCAAGAAGAAGAAGAAGAAGAATAGAAAGAAGAAAATGAAGAAGAAGAAGAAAAGAAGAAGAAGAAAGAAGTTGAAGAGCAAGAAGAAGAACAAGAAGAAGAAAAAGAAGCGGATGAAGAATAAGAAGAGAAAGAAGAAGAAGAGAAAGAAGTTGAAGAGCAAGAAGAAGAACAAGAAGAAGAGAAAGAAGCGGATGAAGAAGAAGAAGAGAAAGAAGAAGAGAAAGAAGTTGAAGAGCAAGAAGAAGAGAAAGAAGAAGAGAAAGAAGCGGATGAAGAAGAAGAAGAGAAAGAAGAAAAGAAGAGAAGAAGAAGAAGAAGAGAAAGAAGAAGAAAAGAAGAATGAAGAATAAGAAGAGAAAGAAGAAAAGAAAGATGAAGAAAGAAGAAGAAGAGAAAGAAAGAAGAAGAAGAAGAAGAGAAAGAAGAAGAAGAGAGAATAAGTTGAAGAGAAGAAGAAGAAAAAAAAGAAGAGGAAGAAGAATGAAGAAGAAGAAGAAAGAAGAAGAAGAGAAAGAAGAAGAAGAGCAAGAAGAAGATAAAAAAGAATAGAAAGAAGAAGATCAAGAAGAAGAAGAAAAGAAGAAGAAGAGAAAGAAGTTGAAGAGCAAGAAGAAGAACAAGAAGAAGAGAAAGAAGATGAAGAAGAAGAAGAAGAAAGAAGAAGAGAACGAAGTTGAAGAGCAAGAAGAAGAGAAAGAAGAAGAGAAAGAAGCGGATGAAGAATAAGAAGAAAAGAAGAAGAGAAAGAAGTTGAAGAGCAAGAAGAAGAGAAAGAAGAAGAGAAAGAAGAAGATGAAGAAAAAGAAGAGAAAGAAGAAGAAAGAAAAAAAAGAAGAGCAAGAAGAAGAAGAACAAAAAAAAAGAAAAGAAGCGGATGAAGAAGAAGAAGAGAAAAGAAGAAGGAAAGAAGTTGAAGAGCAAGAAGAAGAACAAGAAGAATAGAAAGAAGCGGATGAAGAAGAAGAAGAGAAAGAAGAAGAGAAAGAAGTTGAAGAGCAAGAAGAAGAACAAGAAGAATAGAAAGAAGCGGATGAAGAAGAAGAAGAGAAAGAAGAAGAAGAGAAAGAAGTTGAAGAGCAAGAAGAAGAGAAAGAAGAAGAGAAAGAAGCGGATGAAGAAGAAGAAGACAAAGAAGAAGAAGAGAAAGAAGTTGAAGAGCAAGAAGAAGAACAAGAAGAAGAAGAAAGAAGAAAGAAGAAGAAGAGAATGAAGAAGAGAAAGAAGAAGAAGAGCAAGAAGAAGAGAAAGAAGAAGAAGAAGAAGAAGATGAAGAATAAGAAGAAAAGAAGAAGAAGAGAAAGAAAGAAGAGAAGAAGAAGAAAGAAGAAGAGAAAGAAGATGAAGAAGAAGAAGAAGAAGAAGAAGAGAAAGAAGTTGAAGAGCAAGAAGAAGAAAAGAAGAAGAGAAAGAAGCGGATGAAGAAGAAGAAGAAAGAAGAAGAAGAGAAAAGAAGAAGAGCAAGAAGAAGAGAAAGAAGAAGAGAAAGAAGAAGGATGAAGAAAAAGAAGAGAAAAGAAGAAAGAAGAAGAGCAAGAAGAAGAGAAAGAAGAAGAGAAAGAAGAAGATGAAGAAATAAGAATAGAAAGAAGAAGAGAAATAAGTTGAAGAAGAAGAAGAAGAGAGAAGAAGAATAGAAAGAAGCGGATGAAGAAGAAGAAGAAGAAAAGAAGAAGAAGAGAAAGAAGTTGAAGAGCAAGAAGAAGAGAAAGAAGAAGAGAAAGAAGCGGATGAAGAAAAAGAAGAGAAAGAAGAAGAGAAAGAAGTTGAAGAGCAAGAAGAAGAGAAAGAAGAAGAGAAAGAAGCGGATGAAGAATAAGAATAGAAAGAAGAAGAGAAATAAGTTGAAGAGCAAGAAGAAGAGAAAGAAGAATAGAAAGTAGCGGATGAAGAAGAAGAAGAGAAGAAGAAGAAGAGAAAGAAGTTGAAGAACAAGAAGAAGAACAAGAAGAAGAAGAAAAAGAATGAAGAAGAAGAAGAAAGAAGAAGAAAAGAAGAAGAAGAAGAAGAAGAAGAAAGAAGAATAGAAAGAAGAAGGATGAAGAAGAAGAAGAAGAAGAAGAAGAAGAAGAAGAAGAAGAGAAGAAAGAAGAAGAACAAGAAGAAGAGAAAGAAGAAGAAGAAAGAAGAAGAGAAAGAAGAAGAAGAAAGAAGAAGAGCAAGAAGAAGAAGAAGAAGAAAAGAAGCGGATGAAGAAGAAGAAGAAAAAGAAGAAGAGAAAGAAGTTGAAGAGCAGAAGAAGAACAAGAAGAATAGAAAAGAAGGATGAAGAAGAAGACAAAGAAGAAGAAGAGAAAAGAGTTGAAAAGCAAGAAGAAGAGAAAGAAGAAGAGAAAGAAGAAGAATAAGAAGAGAAAGAAGAAGAAAAGAAGTTGAAGAGCAAGAAGAAGAAGCAAGAAGAAAAGAAGGATGAAGAAGAAGAAGAGAAAGAAGAAGAGAAAGAAGAAAAGAAGAAGAAGAAGAAAAAGAAGAAGAAAGAAGGGATGAAGAAGAAGAAGAGAAAGAAGAAGAAAAGAAGTTGAAGAGCAAGAAGAAGAAAAGAAGAATAGAAAGAAGCGGATGAAGAAGAAGAAGAAAAGAAGAAGAAGAAGAGAAACAAGTTGAAGAGCAAGAAGAATAGAAAAGAAGAAGAGAAAGAAGCGGATGAAGAAAAAAGAAGAAAGAAGAAGAAAAGAAGTTGAAGAGCAAGAAGAAGAAGAAAAGAAGAAGAAGAAGAAGTGGAAAGAAGAAGAAGAGAAAGAAGAAGAAAAAAGAAGGATGAAGAAAAAGAAGAGAAAGAAGAGAAAAGAAAAAGAAGAGCAAGAAGAAGAACAAGAAGAAGAAAAGAAGGGATGAAGAAGAAGAAGAAAAAGAAGAAGGAAAGAGGTTGAAGAGCAAGAAGAAGAACAAGAAGAATAGAAAGAAGCGGATGAAGAAGAAGAAGAAAAGAAGAAGAGAAAGAAGTTGAAGAAAGAAGAAGAAGAGAAAAGAAGAAGAGAAAGAAGCGGATGAAGAAGAAGAAGAGAAAGAAGAAGAGAAAGAAGTTGAAGAGCAAGAAGAAGAGCAAGAAGAGAAAGAAGCGGATGAAGAAGAAGAGCAAGAAGAAGAGCAAGAAGTAGATGACGGGCAAGAAGTAAATAGGAAGAAATATAACATCTTTAAAAAACGAATGATTTATTAAATATAGCGCATGGCAAATATTCAACAGAGTTGCTATCAGCAAAAATATGACTCCAGGTATTTGTGTTCTTTCGTCTCTCTCTCACCATATATATATATATATATATATATATATATATATATATATATATATATATATATATATAAATATAATATTGATAATAAGTATTTTTTTCTCAATGTTTGGAATAATTTTGAGTTTCCTGCAAGCAGCAATTTTCAGGTATTGATTGAAAACTGGCCCTTGTATAATTTAAATATTAATATCCCTGTTCAGACAGTGGAGCAGTCCACTTAAAATAATAATAATAATAATAATAATAATAATAATATGTGTGTGTTTTTTGCTAAAAACCACTGACAAGTTACTGCGATTAAGCTTTCTGTTCAAAATTCCTTGTGTTCGTACAAATGTATTTTTTTGGACACAAAGTGTATAAAAAATTTCTAAAAGTTTGGCATATCCGACAGCTTTCGGCTATTCTTTTATTTATTACCAAGGGTAATTTTTATTTTTATTTTTAACTAAATATGCGCTTTTTTAAGTATGTGCCTAACGTTATAGGAATATTTTATTTTCTGATCATGGTCAGCACATTATGGCCGTGTTCCTAGTTAATTTTATTGAATGTTGGATTTTTCTTTTTTATTATTAGGACTTCCATTATTTTTAATCTTTTTTTTTACATGTGGATGAGGCGATTATTCTTGTATTTTCTACTAGTATGTTTCGGATGGATTTTGGTACGTTTTTGGGTCTGTTTAAATGAACCCTGGTTTTTGGTGTGTTTTTAAATGAGTCCTGCACTACAAAATGCTTTTCTACGACAATAATAGCAATATCTGCACCAAAATGATTGGTGTTAAAATGGAAAGTCCTCTAGGATCGTGCTTCTCCAGCTATTGGTCGGTAAAGTCAGTAACTGAATCATTGGTTTTCAAATAAGCCGGAGTTTATCCGTGGTTAAAAGATTAATGTAACTTTATCTTACACTTAATTTGTTATATTTTTTGTTCTATTATCTTTTGGTCACGTGCCAGTCTCAGTTAAGTTTACTGTCCCCTATACCTATGAAAAGTGTTCAGATGAACTTCATTCATATGCTCCACCATTTCTAACATTCACGACTAAAACCCGCTATGCTCGTCACAATGTAGCGAACTACGCTAATTGGTGAGATGTTAGTTTAGCTTCTTTCCACGAATCGATGCTTTCTTGTTATGAATCCCTGATTATCACAATTTTAATCTGTAAAGTCTAAGGTGAACCGTTTTCCTCCTACCAAATTCAAATAAATTCTGAACCTGTGACCCTCTATTCTTTCAGTTTCGTATATCAATACAGGCAGAGCTAGGGGGTAAATATGTAAAAATGAAAGAAAAAAGAAAAATTGGAAGTTAGTGCTTTCGTCTTTTGTATCGTGACAGTTTTTTCCAAAAGGAAGCCATATTGGTTTTTAATCATTTTTTAACTTTTGGAAATCATTTTTGCTTTTGAAATGTTCTGTGAAGAATATCATCTGTTGCTCGTGTAAGAACCGAAAAATTTAAAGCAAATGCAAAAATTGAAAAAATATTCATACGTTAATAACGTACTTTTACTTACGATTTTTGCTGACATGAAGAGTTTTAGAAAATGAAAATTGAAATTCATAAGAAAAATATTGTGTTCGAAAGGGAATTCTTACAGGCATTTATGTTTTTATTAGAATAGATATTTTTTTCCAAAAAGAAAAGGGAGCAACTATTTTAAATAAGTAAAAATAAATAATATTGTAAGAAATACGCTTACAATAAGTAATACAAATAATATAATGCCGATAAGAATGTGATGTTTCTTAAGGTTATGAACAAAACACTTTTTTCTGCAATGTGATGTTCGTAGGAGACACGAGTATCATTTGTATGTATTAATATTCAAATAAATGCAAAATAAATACATTACATTATATACAGCTTTTCTTCCATATCTGTTTTCAGTTTTCTATTTTGGTGTAAACAAAACTAATATTGATATTCTGAATAGTGTAGATATACCTGAAGTTAAATCTGTTTGAATATGTTCACCAGGAATCAAAATGGTGGGCATAGGTGAATGAGTTGAAAACTAAATAAAAAAAAAATCAATGGACACAGCCAGACAAAATAATATGACATCAACGAAGGTTGCAGAACATTTTATTAAAAACGACTGTAATTTCTAAAAGATTCTTAAATTGCTCATTGTGAAAAAAATATTCAAAATCTACCAACATGTTGACCCTTAAAACGCATGAGCATGTTTACATAAGAAAATTATTAACTTCATGGCCCGGGGAATGAAAAGAATGTCAAGAGAGTTCCATAAGATTTATACTAAGTTGTTTGATTAATTTCTCTTAGTAATTAATCAAGTAACGGAAAATTCCAAGATGAGCAAATCATTATCATATTAAGAACGTTTCGGTTTCATGACTGGCGGAGTTCCATTCCTTTTGATGCGCTGATTACAAGTACAGCCGTTTTTTTCCTTTTCGATACAAACAACGTTTGTACAAAGACTTTTATTTTTTTGTAGATTTATATTCTTTTATACTTGAACTTTCGGAAAAAATATATAAATCTTTACTGTTGAAATATTGTCTAACATTGTCAATCACTGTTTTTTTTTTTTTTTTTTCTTAAATCGTGCTCTAGTGTTGAAAAATATTGGAAGAGTTATGTCAATCATTTGGTTTATTATTATTATTATTATTATTATTATTATTATTATTATTATTTTCTTTGATTTCTGGCGTTTAGACATTTCTTTCTGGGTCCCGCCCAGGGACCTAAGGTTAGAAATGGCATCATGACACTTTCCACTGACAAAAAAAAAAAAAAAACATAAATAAAGCCCTTTGTGAAGTGTGGGCTATACTTGTCAGAACAATTTTTTGTATCTCCTTGAGGCATGGATTTCCAGGATTTCCGTTCAATTGGCCTAGTGCAATCTTTTCCAACCAGTCCTAGGGCTCCAACTACAACAGGGATTGTTGATGTTCCCATATGCCACATTTATGAGATTTCTGTTTCAAGGTCCTTGTATTTTGACAGCTTTTTGAATATCTTCAAAGATACATTGCAGTCATCAGGGACTGCCATATCAATAAGGAGGCACATTTTGTTTGTGGTCTTTAATAACAATGTCTGGGCGGTTGGCTTTGATTGTTCTGTCAGTGTGTATTGTGTAGTCCCATAGAATTGTAATAGGTCCTATCTCCGTAACCGGGTCTGGGTGGTGTTCATACCAGTTTCTTTCAGTTTCCTTCCCGTAGAAGTTGCAGATTTTCCAGTGCAGATATTGGCCCACTCTGTCATGTCGGGTTTTATATTCAGTGGGTGCCAACACCGTACAACCTGATACAAGATGATCAATCGTTTCTGGATATTTATCACAGAATCTGCATTTTGGGCTAACACAATATTTTAGTATATGTGCTTGATAATTTCTAGTTAGCAAGCATTGGTCCTGTGCAGCAAGGATAAAACCTTCAGTTTCAGCTTTCAAACCTGCACTACATAGCCACCGATGGGTAAGGTTTTTGTCTACATCAGCTTATTATTATTATTATTATTATTATTATTATTATTACCTGTGCTAATATAATGTTGAAACTCCCAATGATATCATAACTGAATGTAGCAAATAATATCAGTAATAGACATCAATGGATAGGAACGTTCCTAGACTAGGCACTCTGAAAATGACTGTGATTTGACCATACACATATGGTAGAAGCACAGTCTATGTATCTAAGAGAAAAATGATCAATTTCTATATGAATGCGAGATTTAAGTGGGTCAGCCAAGGCAGAACTGAAGACCTGATCAAAGAAAAGAAACTCAGAAATGACACAACTTTTGTGACTAAATATTTAGTTTGGAATTATAAAATTAAACCATTGGATTTTCTGGTTAGTTAAAGAGTTAGAAAAAAACAAACCTGTTTTCTGGCTTTCGTGACTTCAATCCTTGTTCCAGGTATTGTTAAAAATTCATAGAAGAAATGGAAAAACGACAAAAAAAACGACTAGCCTAGACTGAGTGATAAGGAGTATCCCCTGTTTACTGAAATCGGAAGAACAATATATTCCGATGGACTGAGTAAAGCGTACGTTTCAGAATTCCTGGAAGGTGACCGGAGAGTTCTGAAAAGTTATTAGTATGACAAAGAAAATTATTATATCCGTCCAAATTGAAAGGTATATTATCATGGCAATTCCTCATCTCATTAAATAAATTACATATGGTATAATTGCAAGCTAAGTGGAAAACTGTAGATTATGAAGATGACAAGAGCTATACTGCCACTTGACCTATATTGACAGCCACTAAGACTTACATACATACATACATACACACACACAGAGGCACATACACATATACACATATATATATATATATATATATATATATATATATATATATATATGTATATATATATATAGTAGTTCGGTTAATGAAATTTAAAGATTAAAATGCCAACAAAATATTAACAATAATGGCAATAAGATTGATTATATTTATTAGACTTTTGACTAACTTGGAGCGTATTATATGTACATACTATAAGAAGCATTGGTGGATCATCTTTCGTTTTAATTATATATATATATATATATATATATATATATATATATATATATATATATATATATAATGCATATGTGGAAGTTCTAATTACACTCAAGGTGAAAGTAATGGAAAGTGAAAATATACATTAGTATCAAAACTAAGAGTTGCAAACTTTGCAGAAGTGTTGCAAAAAACACCTTTTAAAATGACTGAGAAACATTTAAGATATCAAATGATTCGAAAGACCATTTTGTAGGAATTGGAAAGGTGAAAGATAAATATTTAAAATAATTTGTTTTAACTTAATCGTTAGCGATACTCACCCGTGATACAAGCATACTTAAAGCATAGCTCTAGCAAAATGTCAATTTCTTATCGTTTTTTAAATAATTTTATCATATCTTACTTGAATAATATTAATTTTGTCATAAGAAAAACATTCTTATTGGAATAGGTTGCGTGATAAGGACAAGAAAAACAGGATAACATATAAATGGATGTGACTAGTCCTTAATAAAATGACCAGCATTTGAAGAGTTAGCGTCTTCTAAAGTGACATAGGCAGATTGGGTTGGATTTCCGACCGGGTTCGTTACAGTCCCTTTTGCACGGTTAACCTTTAGAAAAATGTGAATATATTTCTTCTATCAGCTTTGTGTTCAAGTCCACCCTCCTATATATATGTGGAAGTATTTGGAACAGAAACATTAATAATGAACGGGAAGAGGAAAGAGTAATGAGGACAACAGTAGATAGCGATTGACACTACATTTAAATTTTTGCAGATTAATGTTGGCTGGAAAGCATGGAGCAGGAAGAGAAATCCACAAGCGAGAAGTGTGAGAAAAGAAACTGTTTACATAGAATTTACGTCTACATCTAACCAGCGCAAATGTAAATTGATGCGTTCTTGATGCCAGTCTTAAAGTAAAAAAAAACAGTCTTGGTACCATAGTGAAGAGCTTATCTAAACCAATGTTATGAAAGTAAAAAGGGCGCAGAGAGGCAACCTTACGACGGTGGAAGTGGCTGCGATCAGGACCAATAATATTGCTTCTCGGGATTTTATCAAGGAGCTCAAGGTAAATAGCAGGAGAACCGGACCAGCAACATTCTAATCATAGACGAATGGTAGACATAGATATGTAACATAGATTCTGGAGAGAAAAAAATGTCTCGCACGATACAGTGAACCATTTTTTTAGCAGCTATCCTAGCAATGGATTCAGTATAGGCTTTCCACTTCATACCAATATATACATATATATATATATATATATATATATATATATATACACACACACACACACACACACACACACACACACACATATATATATATATATATATATAAAAAGAAATATAGTCTTAAGGTGTGCTATATTTATGGGATAAAAGTGCTCAATATCAGAGATAGAGCGTGTGTAAATATAAAAGTGAACATAAAGTCAACACTTAGAGGCGACAGTCTGTTTCATGCTATATGCAATGGTCAGGCCACGTGTGCTGTTATTTTTCTCGGCTATTTATATATATACGTGTTAGTGGTGCATTGTGGGTATTCTATTATGGCGGTTATTTTTACCGGAAGTCGCTTTGTTCATTTATTTGGGTCAAGTTATATTGCTCGTTTTTATTTATTTTTTTATTTTTTTATTTTATTTTATTTTATTTATTTATTTATTTTATTTTTTTTTTTTGTTTCTTATTTTATTTATTTATTTATTAACGTAGTAAAAATTTGTTTATATCACGTATTTAACAGTTTTGTTTTGGTTTGAGAATTTAATTAAAGCTATTTGTTCAATTTTGGGGTTGGTTGTTGGAGTTCATTCTAACTAATATATTTTTTGGCAGGAACAGTTTTTTAATTTGGGATTGGTTTGCCTATTTATTTACTTGGATGAATTTAGGTCAATTTATTTTTATATTTTCTCTTTTGGTTTTCGGTTTTTAAGCAACATAGTACTTATTTATTTATTTTATTTATTTATTTTTTTTTTTTTTATTTTTTTTATTATTGTATTTGTTTTTTTTTTATTTTTTCCGTTTTTTTGATTTTTTAGGTTACGTAGTAAAATTTATTTTCATGCCTGCATTTTGAGATGAGCTCGGATCTTTTATTTAATAATTTATTTTGGTCGGGAAAGTAATGATAGCTATTTTTCCTCCAAGCAAAGTTTGCAAGTTTTTTGATTGGTTGTTGTAGGCTGATGACTTTTCCTTATCTTCCAATATTTTTTGGTGTGATGTGCGTTTTGTTTTTTATTTCCCAGATATACTTAGAAAGCATAGTACTGTTCGCATATTTACTATTTGTGAACGATGTTTTGTGTGTATAATTTCTTTTTTTCCAGGGTCCTTCAGTTACTCCTATGTATACTTTTTTCTTCGTTATCTGGTGATTTTATCGTGGCTTGGTATATTACGTTGTTTTGTAGACAATTTCCGTTTAAGGGACATTCGTTCTTTATTCTGCAGTTGCACGTGGGTTTAATTTGTTCAGTGGTTTGTTGATAATTTTCCTATTGTGCTTTTTTATTTATTGTGCCATGCTCTCGTGCAGCTGTAGCTGATTTTTACTGTATTTTTGTTGAATATCTTGATTCTGGAAGTGTTTGTGTAAGAGTTTGAAGAATATTTTTCCTACGTTTGTTTTTACGTTCTTGCTGTACGGTGGGGTTGAACCATATGATATTTCTTCTCCTGTTGGTCTTTTTTGTATTCTGTGGGTGATGTTAAGAACGTATGCTAGATAAGGCCATGACTTAGCTCAGGAACAAATAATAATAAAACCAAGCGAAATCAACATCATTAAGCACTCCGTAAATTTTTATTCTGAAGAAGCATGGATAAAGAAAGATGGGATTTTGACACTTGGGAAGCTTTGACGGTGCGAAATCATAGGCATTTACTTACTACACGAACTGTAATAGTAAAAAAATGACACAGGACTCTACAGGGACGACGGCCTCATAATTTAAGAAACTGTAACAAACAAAACACAGACAAAACTAGAAAAGCAATAATAAGATTTTAAAAATAACGGATTCGACATAGATATAAAAACTAACCTAAACGAAGTAGATTTCCTATTTTCAACCTAAGAGAAGGCACATATAAACCATTTTCCAACCATTTTATAATCAAACAGATTCTTAACCGCAGGCTGAATAATGAATCCTATTTAACAAAAAAAACTATGAAACCAAAAGATAGCAGGACAGAAACAAAATCCAACATGGTTCAACCCACCGTACAGCAAGAACGTAAAAACAAACGTAGGAAAAATATTCTTCAAACTCTTACACAAACACTTCCCAGAATCAAGCACCTTACACAAGATATTCAACAAAAAAACAGTAAAAAATCAGCTACAGCTGCACCGAGAGCATGGCACAAATAATAAAAAAGCACAATAGGAAAATTATCAACAAACCACACGAACAAATTAAACCCACGTGCAACTGCAGAATAAAGAACGAATGTCCCTTAAACGGAAATTGTCTACAAAACAACGTAATATACCAAGCCACGATAAAATCACCAGATAACGAAGAAAAAGTATACATAGGAGTAACTGAAGGACCCTGGAAGCAAAGAAATTATACACACAAAACATCGTTCACAAATAGTAAATATGCGAACAGTACTATGCTTTCTAAGTATATCTGGGAAATAAAAACAAAACGCACATCACACCAAAAATATCTTGGAAGATAAGGAAAAAGTCATCAGCCTACAACAACCAATCAAAAACTTGCAAACTTTGCTTGAGGAAAAAATAGCTATCATTACTTTCCCCGACCAAAATAAATTATTAAATAAAAGATCCGAGCTCATCTCAAAATGCAGGCATGAAAATAAATTTTACTACGTAACCTAAAAAATGAAAAACGGAAAAAATAAAATAAAAACAAACACAATAATAAAAAAAAATAATAAAAAAAAAATAAATAAATAAATAAATAAAATAAATAAATAAGTACTATGTTGCTTAAAAACCGAAAACCAAAAAGAGAAAATATAAAAATAAATTAACCTAAATTCATCCAAGTAAATAAATAGGCAAACCAATCCCAAATTAAAAAACTGTTCCGCCAAAAAAAATAATAGTTAGAATGAACTACAACAACCAACCCCAAAATTGAACAAATAGCTTTAATTAAATTCTCAAACCAAAACAAAACTGTTAAATACGTGATATAAACAAATTTTTACTACGTTAATAAATAAATAAATAAAATAAGAAAAAAAAAAAAAATAAATAAAATAAAATAAAATAAAAAAAAAATAAATAAAAACGAGCAATATAACTTGACCCAAATAAATGAACAAAGCGACTTCCGCTAAAAATAACCGCCATAATAGAATACCCACAATGCACCACTAACCCGTATATATATAAATAGCCGAGAAAAATAACAGCACACGTGGCCTGACCATTGCATATAGCATGAAACAGACTGTCGCCTCTAAGTGTTGACTTCTATGTTCACTTTTATATATATATATATATATATATATATATATATATATATATGGGGGTATATTTTAAAATTGTTAGCATTAATATATATTTCATGTATCCATGTTTGTAGCAAGTTGTCGGCTTATTTTTTCACCGGTATATATTATTTTATAGTATAATTACATATTGGTAGATGCGAATCGCCTGTTTTGCTGACAATACAAGAACATTTTGGAAAAATTCACCACATTGAGCTTCTCTTGCGGAAAAAATCATTCACCCAGTGGAGCACTAGAAACATTTTACTGAACACTAATCGACATGTCTTCGCTTATTTCGGTTGATCTAACTTGACCGTAATCGGAATTGGCAAATTGCCTACTCTCAAGTAAATTTGGCCTGAACAGAAAAAAAAATTGGTTACGATTTTCTCGACCTATGATGTCTCGATCATTGAATTTTTTTCTAGTCAAGCAGGAGACGGGTACGCAATAGAACTGCCAGTTTTAGGTAGTTTACCGCTAAAGAGATACACAACTTTTGCCCAAATACATGCTTTTTGCCAGTTTTAAATAAGGAGTTATCTTTTGTACCAGACATTATCTTCTTCTAATAATTTTTCCCAAACGGATTTTTTTTTTAATAAAAAGAGATATTTTTTGAAATTAATGCTTAAATGCTTATATCATTTCAGTGACGATGGGTGACTGGAAAATAATTACCCACATCTTTAAATTCCGTTCTTAAGCAATTTTGGCATTTTAAATCTTAAACTAAATTATCACCATTCCTAGAAAAAGATTTATTCTTCTTTATCTGTAGTGTCCTTTCAGGAAGTGAGAGATCATGGCTCTCCACAACTTTTATCATTCTCTGCTTTTTCACGACTTCCTGATCTGCCATCAATTTACCCAAGTACTCGTTGTTTCCCTAAGTCCCACTTGCTTTCACTCAATCTTGTGAGTGTCATATTCTCCAAACTCTTTTTCCTCATTTTGATTCTTAAACAATTACCGTTTTCTGATTCTAAGTATGATTGTTTTTTTTTTTTTTTTTTCTTTAACATTTCCTTGTTGATCACATGCTCTGTGTAGATCATCCTCAGCATTCTTCTGTTGAAGCACATCTTTGTTGCCTCAAATTTTCTATTCCTTTTTGAAGAAAATGTCCTAGATTCAGGATTTATGAACTAAGTCTGATATCACAGATTATGTCGATATTCTTTTCTCTGCTTTTCTCTGTTTAACTTTTGAAAGGGACACGTTCACTATTTCAACGTGCTTTCGGATTTCAATGTCACCTTTTCTTTCATATGTTAAAACACTGTGCAAATAAAACAAAAAATAGTTCAAATATTTAAAGTAGAATTTCGTAAAATTTAAACCGCAGAATAAACATAAAAATTGAAGAGAGTAAATCTTTTAAAATTTTTATTTGAAATCTTAAATGACAAAAAAAAAAAAAAATACAAACTCACTGATAAATATTATTTACATTTGGATCACTTTTCCTATCATTATTACAGATCTTCGATCGTTGTACTCTCCGGCCTTTTCAGGTGTTGGTAGATTCAGATATATCGAACTGAAGATTAATTGGACTGAAAAACGCCTGAGGAAGGCCGGAGAAAACAGCAATATTGTGATAATAACAACAAAGATGTGGATATTTCTTTGAATGTATGTAATATAAGTGATGATAAAAAGCTTAGAATCAAGATATATAAAAAGCTGAATTAATATTTAATAGATTATAATAAAGAAATCAGGTTATTTTAATTAAATGAAAAAATACGTTTGATTATTAAAGTAATTAAACCTTACTTAAAAATTGGAATGATGAAGCAAAAGACTTTTCTAACAAACGACATTATAGTTGTTGACTCATTATTTGTCAATGTGTTAATTACTGATGTTTTCAGGTCAAGACACACAAAGCAACAACGAGGTTTGCTGAAAACTTTATGATGTAGTATCTTAATACATGTTTCGAGTGTTGCAGAGCCACAAAAAACAAAAAGAAAAAAAACAAAAACAACAAAAACGCAAATTTACTAATTGTCATTTAATTTAATTAGATAGATTCGCATATCGCCTGTTTCACGCTCCTCTCCGTCTTTTTTAACAGGATTACAGATTTATCTCTTGTTTGCTGTTTACTATTGGCTTCCCACTTTCTTCTAAATTCTTTTCATTCTCTTTTACTCCCAGTCACTCCCTTGCATCTTAGTGACATTATCCCCTTGCTTGGGATGAAATAATGAAAAATATCCACATTTTGGTGAGAGTTCATTCCTGTTAATAGAAGTATACATTTTCAGAAAATATTCCCTGATTTAGTGTAAAATCAGAGTATTGAAATATTTTCCTCATGTATGATGTATGATGTAATAGTCGACATAAAATCATCACTATTTATCAATAACACTTCTTTAAAAAGATTCAAAAGCTGAGAAATGAGATATCCACCGTGAATGAAATAATATAAAAAGCCCAAGGTAAAGAATTGGAAAAAAGTTGTTGAAATGCGATGCCCGTTCAAAAGAAATGTCGCAATGCTTAAACGTTAAATGATGTAAAAGATGCACTCCAAAAATCGATAATATTGATTATAAGGCCTCTGCTTATCTTCGTTTTAATTATACTTAGAAACAATAATAATATATATTTTAATTCTTAGATTATTAAATAATACAGAAAGAAAGGGAATGAAATAAAGAATAATTTCCTAAATTTAATTTCCTTCAGGGATATCTGCAGATCTACTATCCTTAGACTCAAGATATCTGCAGATCTACGATCCTTAGACTCAACACAAGATAAAGTTAGACTTTTCTTCCATCCCATTTTTATCGAAATCTTCCATTAGCAACATTATATCTTCTAACGTCAACAGTAGTTTGAAGAATTTGAAACTGATGCATATCTGTTGTAAGCGCAAATAGTTACCTAGTGAATTTGAGAATTGCTAATTAATCATTTAGACACTAATTATGAATGTATGAAGTCCGTATTGTTGAAAAGGTTGACATCCTTAATGGAAAATATATGTTGATCTCCAATGAATTAAGAAATTGGTGAGAAGTGTTAAACTCTGGAGAGAGTCCCGACAACTGATTAGGATTCCAAGATAATATGAGTAGATGAAAAGATATTGTAATGATTCATTGGATGATACTGTTGCGAAAGATATCGTTTGATTGGTATAATTGTTACAGTTATCGATGAAACTGGTGACCACAAAACATGGACATATTTGCTCGTCTATCAACCTGGGTTAGACTTGATCACAGAATCACGTCTATTCTGTCATCCCGACCGGTTGTAGTTAAATGAGAGCTTAGTTTTGTTTCAGTGCGAAATAATTAATTACTGCCGATTCAGACATGTTGTTTAACTTAGCCTAGAAGAACCCCACAAAAGTAGGGTATTTCATAAGTCCCCTAATAAGGATCAAAATGATTACTCTAAGGGAACGGTCAGTCAGAGTCAATTAATCTTTACACTACGGTATGCATATTGTTCTTTTAATCGAAGATCTTCATATGATATTTATACTTTAGTTTCACCTGTTCGGGCATTTACTGAGAGGAAGCGAAATATTTCTTCCACGGAGTCGAATCATCCTCATTTCCTCCGTTCCACTCAGAGAGCTTCTGCCCAATAATTTACAGTTTTCTGAACAGATTACATCGTGGATGTTTCCCTGAACATTTTAATCTTGATTTTTTCATGGTATGGGTTAATCATTATCTATTCACCTTATTTTTACTTATCTTCTCTTCACATCGCTCACATAAGTCAACATTATCCTAGCTTGTATTGACAGAAATTTGAAATCAAGTTGTTGCGCCTACCCACCGTCTGAGTGTAGAGACGGAGTTCAAGTTCAGTTAAAAGCGAATCCTGATTTATAAAACAAGGAAGATTAAACTATTTGAAAAATTATTGCAAGGTAATATTCGTCCATTTCTTTTTCACTTTGCCTTTCAGCTCCTCTTTCATTCATAACACAAACTTTATGCGTCATTACCCACCTTAACGCCAACCCTCTACCTTCAGTGGCTCTTCTGACTTGTATTGGCCGGTCTATAGCATTACAAATATTTTAAAAATTCCTAAATATCCAAAATGAAGACCTTCTCACAATTGTTAGAGGAATCCCTCCACCATTGATCATGTCTTTAGGTGTGTTGCCGTAATCATTAACCAGGATTAAATAATCCATATTTGACGGTTTCAAATTCAGAGTTGTCGTTCTAGAGCGGTTACCTTCCAAGAATATAGGACCCAGCTTGTCCTGCTATTGAAACTGTTATGGGATCTTTCCCATAATAATAATCATAATGGACTATTCCATATTTAATAAATA
>CAHIKZ030004980.1:762500-932500 GCA_903632075.3 Acanthosepion pharaonis | reverse complement strand
ATCAGTAAAAGAAGAGTAAAAATTAGAAAAGTACCGTATTTATTCATCTGAATTAATAGATTTCGCTAACCAGATTGCTTGCTGACCTATCCATCTATCGTCTCCAGTCTGATTTTGGATAATAATATTGCTGAAAATATGGCGGCTGTTCAATATTTTTGCTGCATTGAATGAGTAATGAATGAATTAATCAATCGTTGTAATGAATGATAGCAAGACCCGAAATATGTATATTTTGCTCATCTAACCGAAACTGGCAAATATATGGATTAAACAACAAACTTTACAATGGTCATAGACACTAACATTTGCGTTTGTGTGTGAACGTAAAGAGTTTATATTTTGGTGAATGTTCGTACGTACGCTTATGTTTGCATAATTTTCATTACGTCTCACACAAATGAGAATACGCAATCTTCTGCGAGAGCTTACATTCTAAATGTGTTCGCTGTAAATGAAAAAATGAAAAAAGAGAACGAGGTAAGAAATCCACTAGTATTTATAATGTAGGGTGAGCGTTCCCCAGTGAACAATTTGTGGGAGACGCAATGAACATTATACACGCATACACATACGTACGAACATTCACCAAAATACAAACTCTTTACGTTTACACACAAACACAAATGTTAATCGTTGAACGCATAACGCGCAACGATCCGAAACGAACCACTTTTCACCACAATATCAACCACCTTCAATCAGTCATCGGCATCCGAATGGACAAGGTCCATCCAAGCGTCCAGGTTACTCTTCACCAGCAAAGAAATACTTCTAGCCTGACGGTTCCCGTATGCTGAATAGACGACAAATTCATTAGACAGCAACATCCACATCGAACGACAAGAGGTCACCAAGCAATCTGGCCGCATTACCCCGATTCCTCAGGCCATACACATTCAGGCTTATCTTAATTGACAGAGAGAGAAAAAACAAGAAACCTATTCATATACCGGGCGGAAATCTTCGGCGGTAAGGACGCCGAGGGATTGTGCCAAGCTCTCAGTGCTGAAATCTGACGTCGTCCGTCCATCCATGATAATACCACCGATGTCCGTGGGATATGTTAGTTTTAAAGCTCTGTATAGAGAGGGGTGGAGAAGAACCAAGACCCTCCTTACATAACATCTGGGATATTTTTTCAACAGAGGTGTGCCCGCCTGGGCCATTCGCAATTCAGGAAAACCATCTTTTGCCATGTATAATCGTGTCGAAATTTTTAAATAGTTGCCCGTGTACATAATGCAGGTAATCACTCCAACAGCATTGGGGAAGTTTCGTGAGTTTTACACAGATTTGCGGTCGAAAGAGGTGAGACTAAATACTGAACACAAGAGGGCCCGTTTTTGTGCTGTAAGGTCCCTCTCTGCTTCCCTTCTGTCAACTCTATTGATGTCCTCCACGTTGGGAAAATATTTCTTTTTCTCCTTTTTTTCTGGACGGGTAGGTTGGGGTAGAACTTGACCGTGGGATAGAAACGGCTGGTTGGGGAGGTGTGGATGATTGGAAGAGATGTGGATGTTAAGGGGGACGGAGAATTAACTGGTGAAGAGGGGAGGCTCTTTGACTTTGGCGCTGAGTCTTTGACTTCCGCTTGCGAAGAAGGAACGGATTGCGACCTGGCTTTGACTAATTCCATCTCCTTTTTGCTTCGTCCAGCCCAATTCTCTCTTTTCATGGCAATCTCATCCTCATTCTCCTCCCTGGTCTGCTTTCATAATGAACAGCGAGGCGGTGGCCTTTCCTCCATGTCCGCTTCGGGTCTTGGCCTCTTTTTAGGTTGTTGCTCTGTTTGATGCGGCTGCTGGTTTTTTTTTTTGGGGGGGGACTTCTGCTGCTGCTCCTGTTTTGGATGTTGCTTCTCTTTGTTTTGTTTTTTTTTGTTGCAGCATCTTCTGTTGTTGCTGCTGTTGTTTCTTCTGCACATCCTTGGGCCGCTCCTGCGGTGGTGATCGTTGCCACTCCTTTTCTTGATGACGTTTTGGTTGTCGTCTTTCGCCCTTTTTAACCTCCTTCCATTCATTGAGGGGGGCTTTCTCAGCTGCTACGTCCACTATTTCTACTGCTGCTATTGATGTTTTTCTTTTTGTTGTCGTCGTCATCGTTTTGGGGCGGCCTTGAGATTGTACTGTCTCGTTCTTTGCGGGGTAAGCTTTTGACATGCGCCCTGAGCCCCCACACAACCAACATTAAGGTCTGCGTCCCTCAACAACTACAGCATCCATTTATCACGGTACATCAGAATGTTGGGGACTTCAAAACTCAAAGTTACTTGTAACACAATGTCCCCAGTCGCAATGCCGAAAAATGCTTGTAACGTCGCAGATTTCTACTTGGCCATACTTGGCAAAAAAGCCGCCCCCCCACACACACGCTCTTCGCTGATGTTCACGGGCACCCCATGTACAGTAATTTTGTGCTTCGAGTGCCAATGTACCCCCTTTGGAGTCTAATCGAGTTGGCTGTCAGCACACTTCAGACCAGATTCCTGGACTCCTACTCGGTAGCCAGGAGAATGTGCCACATCAGGTTCGATCTCCTGGCTAGAACTTTCGTCCCAATTTCTAGTGCTGCCAATATAATTTTCTTTTTTCCTTGTTCTTTTTCTTCAATATATATTTTCCAATATAGCAAAAAAAAAAAAACAAATAAGGTAAGGGACCAACAAACTGAACAAAATTCAACAAAACTTGGTTATGACAATAACAAAACTCGTTTCATCTTATGGATAATTTATTATTAAAACAGATATATTTCGGAAAGCCTTTGCAAAACTTGATCACTCTTGAGAAATATATGAAACACTGACTAAGCTATATTGTATACGTTATAAATTCAAAGTAAAAAAAAAAATTAACATACAAATATAGCTTAGTCAATGTTTCATTTATTTCTCGAAAGTGATCAAAGATTGCAAAAGCTTTCTGAAATATATCTATTTTTATAGTAAATTATCCGTTGGAATTTTTTATTCTTTTTAATTCAACTTCACCAATGGAATCAAGCGTTTTTACAATTATAGTTTCAGCTTCTTTGTAACTTTCGCTCATCTGATTTTTATAAAAAATATTAATGTTATTGTTTATGTTTGTATTCTCATCTATGATATTAGCTACATTAAATAGAAAAAGCCTAATATGGAAATGCAACATCTGATTTGGAAATCCGTTATTGATGAGCGTTTATGTAACGTTATTTAATTCTTTAAAGAATAGCGTGCGAGAAGATGAATTCTCGTGCCCTCTCTTGAGGTAATTTCTACTAACACCTATATTGTACCTTTTATAAGGAGATCAAGAAACTTTCAAAATATTGTGCAGGGAGGGTCCCGCTTCTTCTCTACCCCTCTCTAGATAGTACTTTAATATTAACATTCCCCACAGATGTTGGCGGTATTGTCACAGAAGGACGAATTTGGTACTGGTATTCGAGGACAATCCGTCGGGATATTGACACCAACAGATTTTGTCGTCTATTCAGCATAAGGGGATCGGTCGGCCAGAGGTGCTTCCTTGTTAGTCGGGCGTTTCCTCGATGCGAATGTAAACCTTGTACATGTAGGCGCGGTGGTGCGGTTGAAGGTGGCCAATATTGCCGTCAGCATTGGTTCGCTTCGCGTCATTGCGATTTATGCGCTCAACGATCATGGAGAGCGTGTCGAAGTTTTTCATCAGTTAGGGCCGTTCCTGGTGGATTCTTCCCGCTTGATCATAATGGGGGACTGGATTGTCATCCTGAACCCCAAGATAGACAGGGTATCCATTATCTGTTGGAATTTTCATTTAACCCCATTGAAAAATCAGCGCATGCGCGGATTTTATGGTTCCTTTCTTTAACGTAGACTGTTGGTGATGCTCATTCGGAATAGTCTATTTTTGAGATCATACCTAATTTTTCTAGTCTATCCAATTCATTATTAACTGGATCTCAAGATGGAAAATGTACACTTCTTCTTGGCTTAAATGTCGCTGTTACATTTTCCTTTAACACAAACTTAGCTTTTGATTTCGTGGATGTTCCTAGACCTTCTGAGAAAACTTCTGGAAAACTCTTTTTTCAGTTCATTTTTCAATTCTCAAGTTGCCGTATTAGTATTGGTCGTAACAACATATATCTTGTTGCAAAAAAGTTAATTGGAAGGTCTCAAACATAAAATAATGCAATCCAGTCTGTTTCAAATAAATTAGCAGTATTCTTGAATACAAACATCACCGATTTTTTGGTTTTTCCTACAAAAGAAACATTACAGCTGAATTCACCCAAAAAGTTCAATCTCCTTCCTGAGATTCCATGCGCAACTCAAAGCGCAGAAGTCAATAAACTGATCCTATATCTAGTTGCAATTTTATTTTACACTATTAATTTGCACAAAAACAACTTTTCTTTTTTGAGATGTCTTGTTAATTTACCTCTTAAGCTTCTTATTTTTAATCCTTGTATCTATCATGCTCACATATGTTTTATTTTTTCTCCATTTCTTGTATCTGCAACACGTACTTTGCTGTCTTAACCTCCGACATTCGTAACATTTTTGTCCTTTAAAAAAGAACACTTTTAAAATACTTACCTCAACAACAATGACAAGTATTAGGTTTTGAGGTGGGGGGGGGGCTAAGTCTTTCTTTTCCTTTTCTGTTAGGAGTTAAAAACGTCTGTAGTTTTTTCTTCTTAGATGTTCGGACACTATATACCTGCGAATTGTCTTTTTCCTCAATCCTTGCGGTATCGAGTTTCAAATTCACAATTGGGTGACGTTCTTCCGCTATTTTAAGGGAGTTAATTTGGAATCCCTTTCTAATTCAGCAAGAATCCTGGATCTTATCTCCATGTTCTTATTAGAAGTTAAACCCTGTACAAATATCATGCATTTAAATAAATCCGGAGTTTATTCATTTAACATGAACTTCTCACATTACGAGTCACGCCTGCAGCATAAGTGACAAAATCTTCGTCATCTGACTTTAGTAAGTTAAGACATTGCAACCATATATTAAATAATGAATCCCTATCACTAAAGTTTTTTTGACAGAATTAGAACAGTTTCTTGAAAACTTATCTCTCCTGTTTTTTTTTTTTTTGTTTTTTTTTTTTTGGTAAAATATAATTCACATATTTTTTGTATGTTCAGCAGTGGACAATTTCCTTAATAACTTTCTTTTCATCATTCCAATGCGAATAATGCCTTTTGAAGATCCCTTCGTATCTTCTGTAATAAGCTAAAAAAGTCATCTCTTCGACTGGATTGTACACACATTCGCTGATTGAATTAGCAACAGCATCTGGAGTGAATGAATCTGAAGTTTTCCTTCCAGTGTTTTGGTAAACCTCTCAAAAACTTCTGTTGTTGTCGCTGCAATTGTAATTGCTGTTGTTGTTGCTGTTTTTGTTGCTGCAACAGTTGTTCTTGTTGCATTTGTAGCGCCAACATTTGAACCATGATAGATTTTAGTTCTTCCACTTTGCCGAACTCCGCTGAACGAATCCTCAAGTTCAAGGTCGCCACTTTTGTGATAAAAACGAACATTTGTTGCCACTTTTGTGGTGTCAACAAATACTCGTTGTCACTTTCTTAATGCTCGTTGTAGTAGAGACTTTGTAATCGCAGACAGAACTATAGTAGCCGTTGAACAATGCTGGTGTCAGACGCCTTTGTATAACACTTACACTAATAGTACTTGTTCGATAATACTCGCTTGTAATCCGTAATCCGTACAGTAATCTGAATAGAGAAATAGTATAGTGAATAGAGTAGAGAATAGCGGTCCGTATAGTAATAGAGGACAGAATAGAAATGACTATCCGTATAGTAATAGAGGATAGAATAGAAATAGCGATCATTTTTAGACGACACTCGACTTCCTATATATGCGTTTCCTCTATGGTCACGTGATCTATTTAATTCAATAATGGGGTGGCCTCTGTTTGCTCACTGGCGATTTATGTTCAAACTCAAGTGTCGGCAGCGACATTTTATTCCAATAAAACAAATATTACGAAGATTCACCGAAAAAAAAAATTAAACAAACAAATCATTCAACTTCCTTAAAGGAAGTAAACTGTTTTATTCGGCTTTGTTTACTATAAGTTTAAAACGAATTTTCCTCTTCGCACATCTATATATAATGAGACTGTTTGAAAGGTCAGTCATTTTGAAGTTCATCACTTCCTTTAGAAATGTCACTTGTTTCAAAGGCTTTCTGGGTCAGCGCTTTTTTCGGATGCAGATGAATTGTTAAATTGTCGTCCGTATTAATGTTTGAAGAATTATCCTGTCCAAGAAATCATTAATTTTCATGAGATCGATACGATACTTTCTTTCGTTGGTTACCTCTGAACAATTGTCATCAATTCTAATTTGGCGTCGACATTTAAAAACAAATCATTCCAAATTTGGACATAAACTTTCTGCTAAGACATCTAAACTAATAAAAAATTGATAGATCTTTCGTTCAATAATCAATGTTTAGTTACACGAGAGAATTGTATTGTGAAATCACTAAAATTTTGTAAATACGAATCGGATATATGTTGGTAAAAATTGTGCTTTTCGTTTCGTTTAAAATTCATAAATGTCACAAGTCCAAAATTTATCAGCTTCTATTCTGTTTTATTCAAAAATATATATTTATATTATAAACTTTAGAATTCTATTACTAGCTTCCCTACAATCTGACAAAAAGGGCTTTCGCAACAATTTCTGGCATCATGATCTCATCAATTGAAAGTATATATTATAGATGTACCCGTAAATTCTATGCTAACATTTTTCTCACAATTCCGGTTTCTGAAACTCACCACCGCCTCCATGCTTTTCAACCAACTTTAATCTGCAAAAATTTTTATCTACTGTCTTCCTAAGTACTCTTTCCCCTTCCCACCCATGAGAAATGTTTCTGCTTATAATCCTTCCGCACCCAGTAACAATTTTTGTCTTAGTGGCTTTAATGCCTTGCATGGGGTAAAAAAATGTTTGTCACTTTATTTTTGAATTTAAAGTTCGTTAAAAGATATATATTTGTAAAGTTTCATATGTAGCGGTTTTAAACCCATAACTCAAATGAAATAATTATGCATTATATTATATATATATATATATATATATATATATATATAAAAATATATATATTTAATAAGTAGAACGTAGTTTGATACAATGTTCTTTAGGGAAATATATGATATGTCAATATTTTAGAATATATATATATATATATATATATATATATATATATATATATATATATATATATATATATGAAAATTTATCCGATTTAACCAGTAGAGAAGACAATATTTATGAAAAATAATGACAATAGGAAAACTAGTAATTGCTGACGCGTTTCGTCCAATGTGGACTTTATCAAAGCAAAATACGAAATGAATTTAATTGCACAAGGTAACTAATAATAACAAAAGCAGAATGTTCCTAGCAAGTGGAACTTAAAGAAACGCTATTTTCATATTGTTAACTGAAAATAATGTCAGTACTTGTCACGTGTGGAGAATATTGTCATTATATCTGTGTTGATGTATTCAACCATTTTCTTTTGATTTTATGAATTTGTTGTGTACATTTGTTTGTGAGAGCAGTAATTTTGTTAAGAAAGGTGGAATGGGGAAAAAACCTGGGCATAGATTAATATTTGGGTAATATTCTATGGCGGCACTCTCTAGAATTTTCCTTATGCGTGAGTTATTTTCTTTTTTATGAGTGTAGCATTATTAAATAACTCACTCACAAGGCAATGTAACAAAATACTAAAAAGTTATATGCTATGTGAGTTTTTTGCATAATTTTTTTATAGTTGATAAATAATCAGCTTAAGAGACTAGTAAATAATTTAAACGTTTTGAATTATTTGGTAAATTAATATGCAACTGTTGAATAAAGATTCTTCATATAAGATGCCAAGAACAATAAGAAATCAATGTAAAATGTCAAAAATAACAACCAAATTAAATACATCCGTAAAACATGTTACTAATACTACCAGGAGATTAATAAAAAATTATATTAAATCCAAGTAATCTTACAAATAAGTCATATATGTTGCAACGCAGCACAACTAAAATATAAGGAAAACATAATCAAATTCCAAAGTTTAACTTAATTGTAAGGTAATAGCTAAACTATGTTTATAATTTACAGTTAATTCATTCCTTTGATTTAATAAAAATGTTTATTACATCTGATAATTTCCTATTTTTCGTGTAAACAGTGAAAATAGGTTTCATATAAAAATCTACATGTCCTTGTCGTTTTTAAAATTTTATATTTCACCTTAGTCGTCTTATCATCTTTAAAATACAAAAATATTTAGATAGTGATGTATTATTTCTGTAAGTACTATTGGTGAAGGACAAAGTATGTTGATACCACCTAATCTTGAAAGAATTCTTAGTACTACCAATATAGAATCTTTGAACCTTCGGATTCTGTATTGTAGAGATAGTAAAAAGGTAAACAAGGGATTTTTAGTTAAATATTTGTTTGATAATGGGCATTGATCATAATTCTTACAATTGCACCGGCCAGTATCATTAATAGTATTTTCCTTGGAACGTGTATTATGATCCAGGTTATTAAATTGGTTTAAAACTTTATTATTGTGTAACTTTATAATTTCTCAAGATTATTGGTGCATTTATAACTTAGGTTTAATGTGTTGCTGTTAAATATTTTAATAAGAGGGTTATTCCTTCATTTCAACTTATATATAACCACTATTCTTTAAAAAGCCTTATTGTACACGCTGCTATATTTATGAAACATATCCTTGTCCGATGAGTGGTTGCTTATCCTACGTTCTGCAAATGAAGGTATATGTTGGATTATAGATGGAAGATGCCTAGAATTGGGTTGAGTATAAATTGGGTTGGCATTGATTTTCATATAAGGTATGCACCACCCGAAATCAGATATAAGTACCAACCTGAACCCCCAAAATTGTAGCAATCGGATTGGATGCATACGTAAAAAAAAACAATGAGCCTCTCCTACAAATAGTAAAGCACCAAATCGAGGAATTGTCCACATACAAGGACCAGGATATCGCGATTAACAGGATTTGGGGAATGGAAACAGACTATACGAATAGTTATCAGAGCTCTGGGTATCGTGAGAAAAGAAATGGACATTTTTATTAACAGTGTCCCAGGTAACATCAACATACATATTGCCCAGAAGATCGGCCTACTATAAACATCCCATATACTAATAAAAATGCTCACAGTTAAGTGACAGTTCTCCATAGTTTGGATCCGGCTCTAGAAGATTCAAAACAAGAAACATAGTATACACAAATAATAATAATAATAATATTAATAAAATGTGGCATATGGGAACATCAACAATCCCTGTTGTAGTCGGAGCCCTAGGACTGGTTGTAAATGATTGCAGTAGACTAATTGAAAGGATTCCTGGAAGTCCATGCCTCAAGGAGATACAAACAATTGTTCTGACAAGTACAGCCCACACTTTACGAAGGGCTTTATCTATGTAATATTTTTTTTTGTCATGTTGCCATTTCTAACCTTAGGTCCCTGGGTTGGACCCGGAAAGAAATGTGTAAACGCCAGAAATCAAAGAAAATAAAAACAATAATAATAATAATAACAATGATCAATTTTAACATCCTTAATTGGACCATAGCGAACATTAAGCAAATGGACGCCCAAAACAGAAAGCTTCAGAATTGCCACCGCATGCATCATCTCAAAGCCGATGGTGAGCGTCTGTATCTACCCATTTCCAAAGGAGGCAGAGGATTAGTTCAACTAGAAATGTCTTACAAAACGACAGCAATCGATCTTCAAAGATAACTGGAATCTACAGAAAATTGGATGATGATCTGTGTCAAAGACGTAAGAAACTTTACTCAGTAATAAAGGAAGCAAATAAGTTCAAAATAGACTTTCAAGCGGGTGAAGAAATGCAAGTAAAACAAAATGACTGCATCTACAAAAACCTTACAAAAGAAAGGCAAAAAGACCAGATACAGAAACGATGACAAAATAAACATCTTCACGGTTAATATTCTTCCCGTATTAAACAAGATCCGTACCAATCAATGGCTACGTAACGTAGGGTTAAAAGCCGAAACCGAAGGTTTTATTCTTGCTGCACATGACCAATTCTTGCTAACTAGAAATTACCATGCACATATATTAAAAAATTATGTTATCCTCAAATGCAGATTCTGTGATAAATATCCATAAATAATTGTTCATCTTGTATCAGATTCCAGGGTACTGGCACCCAGTGGATATAAAAGACGGCATAACAGAGTGAGCCAATATCTGTACTGGAAAATCTGCAACTTCTACGGGAAGGGATCTGCAAGAAATTCGTATGAACACCACCCAGGCCCTGTTTCGGAGATAGAACCTGTAACAGTTTTGTAGAACTTTACAATAAACACAGAACAATCAAATAAAATCGCCCATAGAGCGCAAAAAAATATGCTTTCTTATTTACATGACAATCACTGCAGACTGTAATGTATCGATGAATATCTTAAAAAATGTAATAAAATATAAGAACGTTGAAGAGGAAATTTCAGAAATGTGGCACATATTGTCATCAACAAATCCAGTTGTAGTTGGAGCCCTCGGATTGTGTGACATTGAGTAGCCTATGTCATAAAAAATTATGTGCAGTCCCCACCTTATGAAGGGTTTTATCTATGGAAAATATGTGTGATCTAAGGTGTTTTTTGTTTCTTTTTATTTCCTCAAAACATGCTCAGTGGGAAATGTCATGATGCCATTTTTGAGCTCAGGTTTCTGGTTGGAACTCGGAAAGAAATGAGTATATACCAGAAATCAAAGGATATAATAATAATAATAATAATAATAATAATAATAATAATAATAAAGCCCCCACGTATGGGTAAATTCAACTAACTATAATGATGACACAACGAAAAATATTGATAAACCGTATCGGTCGTCACACGAGGAACCAGACTAGGATTGAAAAGTATGCAACTGTAACAAGCACTACCCAAGGAAAACTAGAGAAAAACACACCAAGAACAATCCTCACAGAGGCTCTTTTATATTTATTAAAAGACACCCCCCCACCAAAAAAAATGATGTAGGGAAGAGTATATTGAAGTAATGATAGTCTTTTATATTGCTACGATAAATCCAAATGCGGGTGTACCACACGAAATCAGATATTTTTTGGCTGTATGTATCAACAGCTTTAGGTGGTCAAGAACTAATCCAACTTGAATTAACTCTAAAACCTCAACAATCGGATTGGAAGCCTACCTCGCAAAAACCAATGATCCTCTCCTACAAATAGTAAAACACCAAATCCACTCCATCAACAAAGAAGCTGTACTCTTCAAGAAACAGCTTATTATACCTAAAACCAGCCAACATAAAACTAAGCGAATACCATCTATGCCAAATGAGTAAAACAGAAACCAAAACAACTTGGCCAAATGAAATTACAACAAAACTGGGATGACAAGGTGTTGCATGGTAAATATATAAAAAAAACGAAAGAATCAGATGTGCACCAACAGAAAACACATCAGTGACTGAGAAGCACCGGGTCGAAAGCTGAGACAGAAGGCCTAATTATTGCAGCTTAAGGTCAAAGTCTCGCTACCAGATCCTATCACTGTCACATAATCAAGAATGGAACTAACTCGAAATGCATGATCTGCGGAAACTTTGATGAAACTGCCAACCATATTATCTCAGGATATCCGGAACTGTAAAAAAAACAATGAATATACAGAGACATAACAATGTAGCAATATATGTGCACGGGAAGATATGCAAGAAGCACAAAATTGAAGAAATTGAAAGATAGCATGACCACCAACCGGACACAGTTATCGAAAATAATGATGTAAGAAATTCTCTGGGACATGTCAACTCAAATTGACAGTGAAATCAAAGCCAACAGATCTGATATTATCATAAAAGACTTGAAGTTCAGGAAGTGTATGCTTATTGACATAGCAGTACCACCTGAAACACCTCCATAAAAATTATCGAGGAAATGTCCAAATATAAGGACCTGAAAATCGAGATTAACAGAATGTGGGGAACGAAGACTGAGACTGTGCCAATAGTAATCAGATCTCTGGGTCTCGTGAGAAAAGGAGTGTCACAAGTAACGTCAATATACAATTTGCCTAGAAGACAGCCCAACTAGGAACATCCCATATACTAAGAAAAGTGCTATCAATTAAATGACAGTTCACCTATAGGGCCTAAGGACCATCGTTTGGACCCGGCTCTACAGTATACAAGTCAGGAAATATAACACAAAACGACAATAATAATAATAATAATAATAATAATAATAATAATAATAATAATAATTTGATATTAATTGGTCCTGAGACAAAATAGAACCACGATTGTTTTAAATTTGCTGGTGGATATAAAATCGTTTATGATTCCTCTACACCAGCCTCAGGGTGTGTGGTAAGATGTTTGTATTAATTAATGTTTGTATACTTATGTGATAGTGTCCTTTTCTGTATGAGTGATTTATTTTACTGATTAACTTCGACATTTTGGGGCCATTGAACAGTCACGATTAGGGTCGTGGAGTATTCGTAGATGGCTTCTTAGTGGAAAGTGTTTTCATTGAGTATGCGATAATTTTATCATGAATTTTAAGCGATTTTCTTAGTTGCTAAATGAAGATACTAAGTGATGCATCTATGGTCCAGTTTGTTAAAATGTGCAGTAAAAGTGAAATTGATTTTGTTGGCTTTGATAAAGGGGACTGACACTATTTTTGGGACACTTTGAAAAGTGTGCTCAAATGTGTTTTTTGCTGCCGAAAGCTTTTCGTGTTGATGAGTATGTAGTTCAGCAGTAATTGTCCATTAATGGTATGAACATTGATTGATGGGTTTGACTTTGGTTTCATGTTTTCTTTATTTTTACTTCAACTTAGGCGACACTATTTTTCGGACATGACACAAATTCCGGGTTTTTTAATGATTTAGTCGTCGAACTTCCACAATATGCACATTTTCTGCAGGTAAATTGTACCCTGACCATTACATTTGAGTATCTTTGCCATTCACTGCGAAAACGTATTAAAATCTTGAAGTAGAATGCATTCAAAAAAAGTCATCAGTTTAGTCCAAAAGAAGAGAGAAGACGGGCTCAGCATCCGAAAGATCGCCGCTGAGATGAAGCTACCGAAGTCAACATGCTAAGTACAGACTATGAGCGGAAGAAGAAGAAGAGAGGATGGAAAAACAATTTCCAAGAGAACAGAAAGAAGAATGAAGAGGAGTGTTACGAGGTTGTTATCATCTGGAGAAATGGTGACAGCGAAGAATGTAAAGGAGAAGTGTGAACTTGACGTCAGTGTTCGAACTGTACAAAGAAAGCTACATGAAATTGGACTTAAGTATGCTAAAATCAAGAAAAGAATTACACTAACGAGAAAACACACGGAGGCAAGGCTGGGAAGCCCCAAAAGATGGATAAAAAATCATGTCATCTTCAAGAAAATGATATTTACTGATGAAAAACGTTTTAAGTTCGATGGACCTGACGGGTGGTGTACATGGACGAGACAGATGAGAGGAGGAGGAGTCATGGTTTGGGGCATGGTATTACCGAATGGAAATTTGTGGCTCGAGGGGTTAAAAGGACGTCAAAATAACTTGAGCTACAGAGAACTTTTGGAAAAGAGAGCCCTACCATTCATAGAAAAAGAAATGGGAAGCAATTTTATTTTGCAGCAAGATAATTCAGCATCCATGTGGCCAAATCAGTTAAAAATTGGATGCGTGAAGCAAATATAAATATCCTAGAATAGCCTGCAAGAAGTCCAGACTTAAATTTAATTGAAAACATGGGAAATGCTTGCAGAGCTTGTTTACGACGGGCCAGAAATAATCAGAGATGCTGAACTGTGGCAGCGCATACAAGATGCTAAAAGTAGACTGCTGGAGACGTTATTACCAATGTGTACGAACCTTATGGAGAAAGACTGATAGAAGTCATTGAAAAAAAGGGTGCTGCCATAAACTATTAGCATTGTTTGTGCAATGTCCGAAAAATACTGTCGCCTGTGTAATGTGAACATTTGTAAAAAAATAAAAATAATTCTAATTTGAACTCTGCTTTTCCATTTGTAGTATTGAAACAGTTTTTAAATGTTATTACCATTACACTAAAACAGTAAAGACTGCCTGTGCTACCTAAAACTTGAAAAATAAAGTGTCTGAAAAATAGTGTCGGTCCACAGTAGGTTGCGTGTCTTAATAGCGAAGACGAAATTCTGTACCAGATTCAGTGATATAATTTCTTGCACTGTATTTATTACAAACAAAATACATACATTATATTTGAACTGTCACAAGTCAAGGAAGGCAATCGGATTATTCTATGATTGTCAGTTGGAGTAAAAATTCTATCGATGATAATATGTTTACAAAATTGACATCTGAGTTTATTACACGTTACGTTGCCTTTGTGAGTGGATGATTTGACTCATTTAAAAGAGGCAAGACGTGATTTTAGATCTGGAGATTATCACCTGCCGTTATAGAAGATTTCACTGAATAATATATTAAATGTGGTTTTACGTTTCAGGAACTGGAAATCATTTTTTTAAAATAGGAAATACTTTATGAATGTTCGAAGTAAAATAAAACACATGGGCATTCAGGAATATGTTTTGTTTTGTTGTTTTTTTTGCAATTCTTACAGATTGATTTTAAAAATGATGTAAAAAAAAATAAAATAAATCGACACATTCCAAAACAAATATTCCACCCAAAAAATCAAGCATCATTTCATTTTTTGTAGAGAAAAGATATAGACGTGCCCCCCAAATTCTCATTTTTAAGCTTTTTCGCATTCCTTTCTTTTGTCTAATCGGATAATAATCTAATAATCTACAAAACACATTATCAGTATTATTAATGTTTATTATTATTATTATATATTTTGAATTTCATGTGGACACACACACACATATATATATATGTGTGTGTGTGTGTGTGTGTTCCTTAGACTTATCTTACCAACTACCAATTGATATTATATATATATATATATATATATATATATATATATATATATATATATAAATAAGGATGTGTGTGTGTGTGTGTGTGTGCGTGGGTGCTTGTGTGTGTGTGTAACGAATGCATGGCCACAATTTTCGAATTTGCACCAAAATTCATTACAAGTTAGCGGGAAGGCTAAGGCGACTTTGCATTTCCCAACTCCCATCGATAGTCGAAATAATCGATTTTCTCATGCTTCTACGGAAGTTTTCATATAGTTTGCGGCAAGGAAGGGAAAAAATATTTTAAGTCAAGTGATAGCGATTGCTGTATCACAGCAACGCCGGGCATATTTGCTAGTATATATATATATATATATATATATATATATATATATATATATATAGTCGTCTAAATTACACAAAAATTTAAGAGATATATTTGCCGTTTTCATCATGTTATTATCTTTAATTTGAGGCCACCGGCATTACAGAGAAATAGAGAAAGGGAAAGTAGACAAAATATTAATTGTAATCTTCGGAATTACTATGAATATAAAAAATGAACACAGTCATTATTAAACTTGTTGGGGTCTGTGGCCCTGTGGAAAAGATGAATGGAGCCATAACGTCGTCATCACTCGAAATCATTACATACAATTTCATAATTGGATCTATTCAACTCTTCCCGAATCCTCTGCACTGACCCCAGATTGACATCCAAACACTCTGAAATGTTTGTTTAAGCTTTTCTAACAGACATAAGTTACATCTCTCTTCTGGCACAGAAAGCGATACTATTCCACGACGTAAGAAGAATTATACTTTATACAATTTCTGCAACCACATCACCCCTTACATCAGGTCACCTAACACCCCAAACTGCTGCAACATTCTTGATTAGGAAGTGTGGGGCGAAATTGAGAGAAAGCCCAAAAATATCTTGATAACGCTAAAGATGAACTAAAAGCAAGGATTATGAGAGCATTCAACTTAAACAAGAGAAATAACCCAGACTTTTACATATAAATCGGAGCACATGATTTTGTAGAAGCATACAAATTTGTAGGGCTGCTGTTATTATAAGGACTCAGATTTATCTCTGACATATAAAACGATGAAATATACAGAATCGACGGAATAATGTAAATAGAGACTAAGACAAGCGAACAACATCCTAAAGGAACTAATTTAATTCTTTAAGAGCCATAAACTGAATATTAATACCAATATTAACGTGATCACTAAACTGATCAATTTCCTAGACTTTACATTATACCTGAGTAGGGGCCTGTACAAACATTAAGGGTTCATACAACCACAGGTATGTCGACACGCATTAGAACCACCATAAAAGTATTATGAAAACTTACATAAATCAGTACAATGTAGATTATCGTCCAACTCCAGTAACAAAGAACTATTTGACAAAAATACTAGATATACTAAAGCACTAGAAAAAGGTAATCATAAAGTGAAATTAGAGATTGTAAGAAGAAACAATAAAAGTAAAAGTAGCGTCCAAACTAATGTAGGTAGAATTTTTTTTACATTTAATTCACAAACACTTTAGTCATTCTCCAACACTAAAAATATTTTCAAGAAAAAATATTAAGGTAAGCTATAGCTGCACTAAAAACATCGATAATTATATATAGCAATATAACAATAATATATTAAGGAAGCACATAAACAAAAATACTACAAGTCAATGCAACTGCTGTAAAAACGTAAGCTGCCCACGAAATGGCGACTGAATGAGCGAAGGAATAATCTACAGAGCTAGGATCAATTCAGACGACTATGTTAAATATTACTTTGGTTCCACTGAGAACAAATGGAAATTAAGTTTTTTCTCATCAGCAAATGAGGCTAAACAATATCAAATACAAAAACTGTATAACGCTCTCAAATTATTTTTGACAATTAAAAAACCAACTATAAGAAACCATTCATTAGCTGAGAGATAATCGGGAAAGTTAAACCATACTATAGAAAGGGAGACAGATGTAACTTATGTCTGGTAGAAAAACTTATTTTAAAACACTTAAATAGCCCTATCTTACTGAACAAAAGCTGTGAAGTGATTGTCACATGTAAACCTAAAAATATGCTGCAGCTCAAGCACATTCAGTCCGATTAAAATATATTTTAAAATAGATCTTATGAATATTAATATATGCAACATCTTTTAATATTCATAGCACCAATCATTAAATAGCATTTTATATATCTATACAGATAGATCGTACTTGATTATTTTATTATGTGTGTATATATAATTTCGTCTTTCTAAGTATAAGATTAGGTTCCAAAATCATTATATATATCATTTTAAATTATAATTCAAAATTTTTAAAATCGTGGGAGTTAAGTATATATCATAAGACATGACTTCCACTATTTACATTGTCCGGACTATCATCTTCATCTTTGTTGCCATATTTATCAGAACGTTTCGGCCGTTGTACGCTCCGGCTTTCTTCATGTGGTTAGAATGTCGAACTGAACTCGCTCGCGGGGGTAGACTGTTCTAGTTCCACGTGCCATGTCTAATGTATGTCAGTTATCAGTTATCTCCTGTTAATTCCCTTCTCCAAGTTCCCACCAACTTAACCAGGTATTGAACTCACGCTTGATCTAATTATCGCCTTTATCAACTGTGCCATGTGTCTTTCAGGACATTTGTGTATGAATCTCTGGGTATTATAAACCTAATATCTTCAGAAAACATTTTTATCAGTGCTCATATTGCAATTTTTGCTACTATCATTACATGTTTTTTTACAGAGCTCATATTGTAATTTTCGTTGTTATTATCGCTTTTCTCTGGCACAACTTATTACTGGTTCCCATATCGTATTCATTTGTATGCTTGGTCGGCCGATATCAAATGCAAACAATGAATTTAAATATTATAGTCAATAATTTTACATCAACATCACGGGAATGAGAATTTCATAAGAGTTCACGGTCATACTGACGTATCCTGCACCTGAAGTGCATATTCACATGAAACATGAAACTCCGAGTCGTGCTCTTGAGGTGGTATATTATGCATATTCACCAACATATAATTAATAGCTATATTATATAAAATTGGGTACTATTTTTATAACACCCGTGAAAAAATATATATGTTGGTGCAAGTATATGTACGTATACGTATGTTTTTATCATATCTCTCTCTCTCTCTCTCTCTCTCTCTCTCTTAAAATGGACAAAAAGGGAATTCCGCGGCTCATGAATCTCTCCAGTCTCTTTTCTAAAAACATCTTGAAAGAGACCATTGGACCAACAATTAGCGATAAATAAAGCAAAAAATCAAAGAAAAACTACAGATAATTTCATTTTCATTCACTCCTGTAGTTCACTGCTACTAACAAGCAGAAAGTCTTTATCGCCTTTTATTTTCTCCTGATGATGTCCATGCTGGCCGAAACTAGTCAAGGAACCGACTTAAAATAATAAAACAAAAAAATATTAATATACAACCCACTGTGTCTGAAAATTTTAAGTTTTTAATATTTTTTATTTTTCAAAACATCTATCTATCTATTTATCTATCTGTTGTGGATTCCGGATGAAATCCGGTCTCAAATGAATGACAAACGCAGGAATGAAATATAGCAAATAAATGTATTGACGTAATAATACAATTGGTAATACGGTTAGTAGATCCAGAAATGCGGTTAGTAGCAATAATAATATATATACAGTCTGGGAAATTCAGTACCGAAGTATGACTTCATTCTGAGTCTACGTGCTCGCAACTGTGACTCCTACAAAGCGGCTACCTCACACACTCACTGTATCACTGTATCACCTTGACTCCCGGGTATTCACCGGCAGCAGTACAAGTACACACTGAGCGAGTCCACTTGTATAAAAAGGGGTGGACCCCTTAACACTATCTATCTATGATTTAAAATCAAATATGGATCAGAATCCGAGAGGATGATAGAATAAACAACAAATATAACCGTATATCAGTCCAGCATTATTTCTCATGTTTTATGAGGGTGGCTTCAAATGTTTTTTCCAATTCGGTGTTGTTGAGTTTATGATTTTAGGTGAAGGTTGTGACAGTGTAATCTTACTTTAGTTCGGTGGCGAATTTCAGGCCTAAAGTTAAAGCTTCGGTTTCAGGAACAGAAATTTTGAATTAGATGCTGTGGATAAGATTCGGATTAGTGATCACTTTCCATTTAATATCAGAGAAAATGTCATGTATTTTGCTTTAATCGATTTAACTGCTTGAAGTTTGTGTGTGATATTGTTCGTAGCTAAAATTCGGTTTCGGATTTGGAAAGTATATTTTCACTGCGTAATATTTTTCCAGTTGATGTGACCTGGTTATTGCTGAGCGTTTCTTAATATTTGAGTTGCTCTGCGCATGTGAGAATGTAGTCGTGGATGTGTTTCGGGAAGATGTTATTTGTGCTATTTCATAAGGCAATGCAGTTGAGTAGGAATATCCTTCTGTTTTGGAGAGAGGAACAAGGTAGTAGAAGTTTTTGTATATGAAAATACAATGTTGTTGTTGTCTCTTTCAGGTAGATTCCATGTTCAGACAAAATGAGGTAAATATATAGCTGACGTCATCTTATTATATCCCCAACTTACACACCTATTAGACATAATAATTAAACTCAATAAGGTTGCACCTAGCATTGAATTCACATATGAAGTGAAATAAACAATTCTCTATCATTCATCGACATGTTATTAATACGCAACAATAAGAAATTAGATTTTAAAATATATCGTAAACTACAAACCAAAATGACCTAATCAACTTCTATTCCCACCACAACCGAAAAAAAAAAAATATATATATATATATATATATATTATATATATATATATATATAATATATGGAAAACCTAAATGATTAATAGGATTCTAAACTTCTCCCCAATCCACTTTTATCCTATGTAAAAAATATAAAAAGCGAAAAAATCCAAAAGATTAAAAAAGATACCATCGATAGCACTTATAACAAAAATTACATAAAATTTATAATCCATCCCTTCAAATATACTATGCTCAGAAACAAATTAATCATCCATAATACTAGGATCGTTATCACCACCTTCAAGCCAATCAGAGATATAATTAGGAAGAAAAACACAAATTCGAATGTCGGGATTCATCATTTAATTTTTTTACAATGCAAAAATATTTATATGGGAGACATCAGGTAAACTAAAAACCCGCACTGCGAACACTCTCTCGTTTTGCATCGAAACGATGCTGGACATAAATTTGATTTCACTAATGTCAAAATTAAAAAAGAATATAATTCTATAAGGAGAAATATTTTGAAAACTTAATAATAACATTACACACGCCTAAAACATTACATAACATCGCCTTATTTCTATGAATACATTCTTAAAGAATCTAACTTATATCTAATACACAGAATATTTTCTTAAAGGGACGCAACATAATTTAGAACCCTGTGACTCCCTGTTGGGCTGGTTGAGAGCACAAAGGTGAAGATAAAACCCCAACTAGACAGACATACGCACACAATTACAAATACATATTACCATTCGTTGCTCATTTAGACAGCCAAGAATCTTTACAAACCTACATAAATGTAGAATTATCCACAGTTTTTATAAAGTTGTCCGACCAAACAGAACTGACCCAAACATAATTGAAAATGCCAGTGTTTTTGTTATGGTCCGGGTCCTTGTACCACGGTGATAGTCCAAGGTAGAATCAATAAAGAAGAACTCGAGCACAGGTATGGAATAACAGAGATATATTACAACAGGAATATATACAGAGAAGTAGAAGTGTTAGTATGAACAATCAGTTTAGTAGAGAGAACAATGTAGTCTCGACTAGTATCACTATTCCAATGTCTTGCAGTAATTGTCTGAACGCGACTCTGTTTCGGACTGCCTCTGACTCGACTCTTGACTCGACTTGAACTACTGACTCCTTGCCTACTCTTGAAGCGCAGTATCTATTAAGTATGGAATAGTCCATTATTATTATTATGGGTAAGATCCCATAACAGTTGTCTGTCTTTTTATCTCTTTTATTTCAATCTCTGACGAAGCTTTAATAAAAGTGAAACATGTTAATTTGATCTAAGTTTCCTGTTTGTTCTTTTATTTTATCACACACACACACACACACACATATATATATATATATATATATATATACATATATATATATATGTAAGTAAAATTTCTGATATAACTAAAATAAATATCTGTTAAAGGGCAATATGAATAAAGACAAAAGGAAAACTTTTCTTAGCCGATACGTTTCGTACTCTGATGGATTTTATCAAATCGAATGTAAAGCTTTTATGTTGCAACAAGTATTTATCAACAAAAAAAGTTAGTTTTTCTAAATTTTTAAATTTAAGTGATGCACATAAATATTCATCAGGCTAACCGAAAAGTCTAGACAAATTATGGAAGATTTTAAATGATGTAATTTAATGTCCAATGATTTATGAAACTATTATTAGTTATACATAGAAATGAATCTAGCCACAACATTGATCTAAAGAATTTCACACTTAATAAAAGCAACATAATTAGACGAAAAATATCTCCATTCCTTTATGCACCGGTGTCGAATAAGACTGCCGTAATTTTCCTCGGTTGAAAATGATATTTTCCTCATATATGATGTACATTTGGAGTTGTGTAATTTCTATGCCTTGTTATAATAAATACATTGAGCTCTTTTTGTGGGTCAGCTTTCATATTTGATATTGCTAGGATCTTTTTTGCATTTTAAACCAACGGATTTATTACCTTTACTATATATATATATATATATATATATATATATATATATATATATATATATATATATATATGTGTTACCCAAGTTAAAAATAAAACAACAGATACTTCAATTCATTCTGGGGTGAACTTAGTCAACATTTACTGTGTCTGAGCAGATGATACATCGCGCCTCTCACGGAATTTCATCATCGATATATAAAGAACGTTTTCATGGAACCTATTTTTTGCCTACGTTCCAGAAGCTTCTACGTAGGTAGCAATATATATATATATATATATATGTGTGTGTGTGTGTGTGTGTGTGTGTGTGTATTTGTGTGTATTTTGGTTGATAGGTAAAGTGAATTTAACCGATGATTGCTCTTTGGAAAATCTTTTTTTGCTTTTTATAAACAGTATAGACATTTTTGAACTTGTGAACTTTATCATATGATCTGAATCTAAACATTCGTCTCATGGAACAAATACGAAAAGATCAAAGGCATATGACATATCATGATATGACACAGATGGACCTGAAAAGAATCGGTTTCCTGGTAACATCCCTGACGTCATTAGAGTCACATTAGTCAAATGCAAATTATGGAACTAAATAATATCCGACCGATGCAAATGCAGTATTCGAGTTTGAGGCAAATAATCTCAGTGAAAAATTTTCATAAAGCTACAAATGAAGACACAATCATGTATACGAATTATTACAGAGACACTAGAAAATGATGTTTCAAACTACCGCATCCTCATGTTGAGAAATTTTCTTAGAAGTTCATGTAGAAATATTACAGACAGTCATTGTTTTGCTCATTTTTTTTTGTTATTTAAATCGACGAAACGGGTTACATTTAGAAATGCCAGATAATTGTTCAACGACCCATCTCTGTTTTCTGGCAATTTAAATTAAAACATTCTTTTTGAGGGAAATATCAATTTGGTTCATGAACGTAATTAATATGAAGTTCTAAAATAATAGCTTAGAAATCGTAGCTGAGTAATAAATACATTTCCTTTTAATGATACGATGATCAGTTAATAATTAATGAATGTTCTAATTTATTTTTCAAAGTATTAGAAAAAAAATATATATTTTAAATAGAAATTATAATGTATCTAGACCAAGCGAAAGATTTTGATATTAGAGTATATTTTACTAACCTAAATCCCTTTTCAAGATACTTTTTTAAAATTATTTCACCCTAAGTAAGGCAATAAAGGTACTCACCCGCAATAGCTTAATGAATTTTAGACAATGTAAAGAAAAAAAAAACTCTATTAAGAAGATGGAACAATAAAAGAACAGGAATTAAAAACATAGAATATTGATATTACCATTAATTTGTGAAGATCAAGATTGACTGAGAAGCCAGGTGTTGGAAGAGATTTCCGCAAGCGAGAAGTGTGAGACAAGAAACTATTAAGATAGAACTGAGGATTACATTCAGCCATTTCAAGGGTAAAATAATCAGACCTTGCCGCCAATCTCGTACTGTGCTTAGATTCATAAAGTCTACGTACCATAGAGGAAGGAAAATTGAAATTTTGAACATGCAATAAGCAAATAAATATCACTGAGTTTCTGTTAAGAGAATGTAAGTGCTGTGAACTTCTCGATACGCTATTAAATGTTTTTGATAGGCTGTAATGGAAATAGGCACAGTAAATAGATGGACTCACAGAGTAAATGACAATCATAGAGCCACAAAAACTCAAAAGTGCTTAAAGAATAGCGCTTGTGTAGATAAGTTTGACATGTACCCTACAGCTGTGACGTTTAACTTAGACAATTTCATATGTGAATGCAAGTAAGAGACAGAGAGAAGACTATGGTGTTGGTGTTGATGTAAAAGTGACAACATAGCTAATAAGGCAGCCAAGAAGATACTGTTTTAAACATATTCAAAGGCTGTATGCTATGATTGAAATAGGGGGACACTACGATCAATATTGGATTTAAAATCTTTGGTGTCTTTATTCTGGTTTGTTTTGTGTGTTTCTTATATTGCATCTGACTTAATTAACCGATGTAACATCGGAAATAATGAACAGGGATTTTTTTTTTTGAAAGAATGAAATTTTGAGAATACATAATTCTAGAAATTCCACTTAGTAAAACGGCTCATACAAGTCATCCAGGCCCTCTATGACCGTGCCAGCAGTGCAGTTCTCTTGAATAACAAAGTATGTGATTTCTTCAAGACGACTATCGACAACTCTTCAATTTGTTTCTGGAGGGAATTCTGCAGGTAGCCCTCGACGACCACAACACTTCTATGTCTATCGCTGGTAGACCACCTGTGTGCTATCTACCTTTCTCAGACAATATTGACCTTATGGCGGGCAGTAACATTGAGCTGCAAGAACTGACTAACAGACTAGTTGAAGGAATAGGCACATATAGAATGAAACTCAACACAGAGAAATCGAAAGTAAGGGTGAATAACATGAACAAGACCAGTACCAGCAGACCATTGGAGCATGTGTCCAGTTTCAAATCCTTGAGAGCAACCCGTCAAAAGACGGCAACTGCAACGTAGTAATCGCGCACACGGACCGTCAGAGCCGCAGTGGCGATGGTCAGATTGGAAAGGACATGGAAGAGCAACATTAGCTTCCATACCCAAGCGCTACAAATTGCTGGTCGTATCCATCCTCCTCTACGGGTATGAAACTTGGATCCTCCTTGTTAAGACAGAAAAAAAGGACCCAGGCGTTCGAGAAGAAATGCTAGAGAAAGCACCTCTGTGTCTCCTACTTGGCTCACAAAACCAACGAATATTTACAAAAGAAGTTGAAAAGTCTCTTGGGTCGAGAGGAAACTCTCCTTGCCACTATTAAGCGTCGGAAGATATCATGATTTGGTCACGTCACATGGCATAATAGCCTCTGCAAAGCTCTGGTGAAGGCGAATGCAAGCGGCGACAGCAACGCAAGAGCAGGTCAACAACATCGAAGAGTGGAAGGACATATCGGAACTTCTGAGAGCCACCACGAACAGGTCATCTCATAGGAGGTTGTCTTGTTTTCTTTGCCCTTAAGTACTCTCGACTTTTGAAGCAATCAAAGTACTGATGACGACAACGACGACGACGACGATGATGATGATGATGATGATTTTTCGAATCTGTTTTCTTCTGAGCCATGAAGTGGGAAGCGTTAAACAGTTTGAAATTCGTAGGTAAATATCACATTAACTCGCAATTTTAATGTCATTTTGAGCGAATAGTTTTATGATCAATGCGATTAAATGCTACAATTTCCGTAAACATAAACTGGAATCAATAGAGTAACACCAATTAATCCGTTATTAATTTATAGTTAAGTAAACAGCCCAGTAAGCCAGATAAAACATAAGGTAAGATACAACACAATTCACTTTCGTTTTATCGAGTGTATACTTTCGTTGTGAGGTGAAGTTTCAGAGTGAAGAGGATAATGAGAGAATATGAGAGAGAGAGAGCGTTAAAGAGAATAAGCGAATGATAGAAATAGAAAGAGAGGTAGATAAAGAGGAAGAATAAAAGAAACAACGAGAGAAAGGGGAAAATAAAGGGAGATAAGCAAAGTCAGTGAGAGAGATAAAGACAGGAGAGAGAAAGCGAATGAGAAAATGAGAGAGAGTGAGAGGTAGAATGAGAATGAAAGTGAGTGAGATAGAAAAAGAGAGAGAGACAGAAAGAGGAAGAAAGAACGAATGAGAGAGAGAGAGTGTGAAAGAATAATAAATAAATAAATAGAGAAAATTGTCCTGCATTTACTGCCATACAGGAGGATGCTATATCTTGAGTTCATATATAAAAAGACAGAAATATATTGGCCGAAAGTTATTGCTAAAAAAAAAAAGAATACGACTGCCTGAAAGAAATGAATAAAGAAAATATCTGTTTTCTTTAATTTTTTTTCAGGCTCATATAATCTTTGTTAGAACTGGAAATTCAATAGATATTCACATCTAATATATGTTAACATACCTATTATTTCCTTGTTTTTTTTTTTTTTTTTTTTACTTTTATACTGACTTTCTCCCCGTTATCCATTCTAATAAATGTTCTAAAGGTGATAAAAACTTGGAATTAAATTAAAAGTCATGAATGACCTTCATGCAAGTCGCCGTTGAAGATGGACATAGGAGTGGAGGCCAGCGCAAAAAACTGGTTGGACAACATCAGAAAATGGACAAATATGACTATAACAGAATTGCTAATGGCTGCCGTTGATATAGACCGTCGTGGAGGAGATTCAATATGGCTTCTGCGTTCGGGCACTCCCGCCTCCGATTACAAAAATCAAGGTGTGATGATGATGATGATGATGATGAATGTATAAATATTTTCTGCTGAATTTTCTTTCTTACCGTACGTCTACACTGTATTTTTGTGAAGAATTTTAACGCTTTTCTATCCGCCATAGTCTCTTGATATTCAATCAGTAAGCACGTTAGTCAATCTCTTACTTTCGTCTCTATGGTTTCCCCTTTCTAAATATCCATTTAATTTGTTTTATTGACATTTTGTTTAGTTTTTGTTTTGTTTTACTTTATATCCTTTCCCTTTTCAATTTTTTTGTTTTCCCCATTGCTTCTCTCCTTAATATTATTATTTACGTTTCTCGGATAGAAAGCATAGTTGTATACAACACAACAAAGACAAGGCCTCGTGTAGATAGTACACCATTTACTGAGAAAGAAAGATGAAACGATCGGATATAAAAGCATGAAAAAAATGAAACAGATACTTCATCGCAGAATGTTTTCTCATAAAAGGAATTCACAGAATATATTGGCATAATTAAAATAAAGAAATAAAATATTCGAAAATCTGTAAAACGTTCCTTATTTTTCTTCAACCTACTAATTTGTTTCTATCAAGAATAAGAAAATAAATTAATTATTGATCACAAAATTTATATTTTATTTTCATATGTTCAGTTTAAAATATCACCGGTTGGTCACAGATTGCCATCGTTTGACAGATCCTATAAATCATCAAATGTTGCTAATATAGACGTAGATATCTATGTTCTGTCTTTCACTATAATCACGTATTGATTAGTCTGTAGAAATACCAAATGTTGTGTAATTGTTCTATTCATAGCGCAATCAAAGTAGTGAACGAGGCAAAGATCAAGTCTATTTTAGTGCCAAACAGGTGATTCGCTTCAAGCTTTGAGACGAAGCACTCAAAAACGGAAATGTTTTCAATCCTACAAGCACTACTGCACTAACTTTGGAAAGCAAATTCCTTAGAAAATTTAGAAAAAATAGTAACATAAATGCAAATTCGCTGGAAGGGTGTGTAGCGGTAAGATTGATAAAACGATGGACGATAACACATTGCAACAAGTCAAAAGTGAATAGGATAAATTTTCTTCGCGTTTCACTAAGTTATATGTGAACAGCTCTACGAATTCGGACCCGTCTGTTGCAACTAAAAAAGACTTTTTTAAAGTCTGAAGTGCAACACATTTCAAGAGAATGGTGACTGCAACCAATTTGTTTAATTAACTACCCAGACAGTGGCAAGCAAAGAAAATAAATCATCAGGCAAAAATAATTTTTTTAATTTTTACTAAGATGCTCTAAGTGTTCGACCATGTGTTTTTAAAAAGAGTGTCGTTGAAGAACGTAGAAGAAGGTACCGCACTTGTAGTGATACTGAAACAAGGGAAGATAGAAATTTAAATGCATCTTAACACTGAAAATCCTTCCTTCAAAAGTTATGATCTCTTTGATACGCCATAGTAAATGGCTTCAAAGATTAAGCAACACTTTCGAATCTCTCACATTATACACAGATTGCATCAACTACAGACGTCACAACCTTTTGTTTTAGTTAATTTAAATGTCAAGTGAGAAAAGTGAGTTTGGCGAGGAGGACAATCATCCAAATTTTACAAAGTATAAGCCAAGGGAAACCGCCGATATCGAATATCGACTCTCTTTGTTCAAGCACCCCATGAAAAATGCTGAGACTTGGAGCATGTTATATAAGTCAAATATTGTTAGACTTTCGAAATTAGATAAATGATATGAAAGAATGTTATTTATATTATCAGTAACCCTTTCAACTCACCAAGTTGTGAAAAAAATATATAAATAGAAACGTAAAACTTATACAAGTGTCTTCTTCTCTATACTGTCGTTGTTTATGGATCTTCACAATTTCCCATTCTTTGTAGCTGCTAGCATGGTTAGTTTCTTCCTTCCAAATCCTCGTTCAGCAATTTCATTTACACAATCCCGCTGCTTGCCTTCATTATATCTATAATGAGGGCAAAATTCTCCAGCCCTTGCTTTCTCATTAAGTGTCAATATATTTCTGTTGAGTGATTATAATTATAAGTGTCTTTTTGCTTGCAGCTTCCTTAAACCGTCCTCATTGGTTACACCTGACTAATCATTGTCATTTCCGAAATTCTTCTGTAGAATCACATCTCTGTTGACTCAAGTCTCATTTTCATTTGTGACGTGACAATTCTGAATTTACTGACATATAAAAAAGACTGTTATAATTTGTAATTATTTCACACCAATAAGGCTATAAATCCACAAAGACGCACTGAATTACTGAGAAAGAAAGAAAATGCTTTTGAAGAGAAAGGACAATAAAAAAAAGCAGGATAAAAAAACGTATGAAAAAAAAGACCTTCTATTTATACTTTTAAAGTTTATTATTTAAAGGAAAGTAAAAAGCCGGAAGAGATTATCACAATCGAGAAAGACAAGAGAAAGAAAATGGTTAGCATATATATTAGCGTAAAATTTTAGAATTTCGGCAATAAAATGAAGAGAGATCTAGCTTTTACTCTAGGACTATGCTTAAATTCGTTGAGATCCCAAGGAGGAAAGCTGATCACAACAATAATCATAAAATAATTCTAAAAAAAAAATAGGCACAGGGAAGTCAACTTATGGCCATGCAGAAACCGAGAAACCAAGTTAGGCCAGAAAATATTGCAAATTCTTTATTGAATTTTATCAGGAATTTCTCGAAACTTTAGAGATCAGTACGTTTTTTTTTGTTTTAAATCTGATTTGTTCTGGGCTCGCCAATTGCATTTACTGTGTTATGATCAATCGAGCCATTTCCATCCCCCCTATATACCTACATGGATGCATGTATGTGTATATCTAGATTATGACTTTTTGTAAAATAACGGATTCCATATATCATTGTTCAATGTACTTTTCTTAGAAAATCATCCATTGTTAGAATATTACTATCATATATGGTACGGTGCCCCTGCTATTTATTTGGAACTACCTGATTGGATCTAAAGAGGAAAAAAAAACAGTAATATTATTTGTCCTGATCTTGCGGTTCTTTAAGGTTGCCTCATTGTGCCTTTGTTTTTTAGAAATACTTTCATGGTAATTGTTCGGATGAGATCTTCACTATGATACCTAAACTTTATGAATTTAAGTGCAGTACTATATTTGCGTCAAGATCTCATTAATTTAGACGTACATTCTATGCTAACATTTTCTTCTTTCTCACAATTCTCCTTGAGGAACTCTCCTCACGCTCCATGATTTTCAGTCAACCGTGTAAATCCAAGATCACACGCTATCTACGCTCCTCCTAATTAATCTTTTCTCTTTCGGCTCATTAATAATGTTTATGTTCCTAATTCCTCCACACTCAATAACCCCTTGCGTTTTTGTGTCTGTACTACCATGCTTAGGATGATACCAACTAATATATATATATATATATATATATATATATATATATATATATATATATGTGTGTGTGTGTGTGTGTGTGTGTGTGTGTGTGTGTTTGGAGGAGCGCTGGAATAAAGGTTACATTCAGTTGCCTGCTAACATCCTTGGGAAATATATTAATCCAAATCTTCTCCACGAGCTATGGGTTAAAAAGCAGGATAGACTAGAACCTATAGCCTTAGGTGGTTCTAGAAACTCTGAAATCAGACAGGATCACACTATCTTAAAATGTGTATACAGCAGCTGCTTACTGCTTGTGAATCCAATTTCCCACTGAAACGTTTATATGAATACAACCTTTGCTAGGTTTGATTAGCCTTCCTTCGGTTGCAGTGTTAAAAGGTATCCAATGTTCCATAACATAATATATATATATATATATATATATATATATATATATATATATATATATATATATATATATATATAAGTACAGCCTACTTGAGTATCGAGCACTATTTTTAAAAAATAAAGAAAAAATGCTAAAGAACTTCGGATTATTAACCTAACACACACACACACACACACGCACGCACACACACGAACACACACATACATATATATCTATATATCTATCTATCTATATATATATATATATATATATATATATATATATATATATATATATATATATTTAAATTGTCAGTGAAACTTGAATATTAATCTCTGAAGACTGTCTTAATTCATTCAAAACATTTTTCATTAGCGACAAAAATTTTTTTAACACATTACTTAAATTTTGATAAACCAAGTCAACAATATAAGTTTTTAAGTATATTTTACCCAGTATAAAAGGCCAAAGAGCCAATCAATGTAGAGATTTACTGTATGGGGTGTGTGATATGATAATAAGAGGAGGAAGTCGAAAGTAGATGATTACGCGGATATGTCGGACAGATAACGACCGACACTAGGTTTTAATAGAACAATTAATTACTTTGAAACGTCGAAACGAACCATTTTGGAAAGACCGGAAGATCTTCTCGGCATCATGACAGATGCTTTCTGGTTTCTAACTAAATTTATTTTCTCCGTTCGAGAGCAAATATTATTTTATTAGTTTTCGAAAAGAGATAATAAATTTTAATCATGTCTACTTGGCTGCATTTAAGACAGGATAGGAAACTGCTATTTTATTTCTTCTATTTCTCTTCGAATAGAATTTTATCTACATTTTCTTTATGTATAAGATGCGCCAGATAATTGAAACCAAAGTAAATTATCAAGAAAAAGGGTATATATAGGTATTGTATATATAAAATATATTAAGAAATTACACATGTTCAACTGAGAAAAACAGAACAATGTTATTCTATAAAATCGGTCTAAAACTTGAATACCGACACAGTTCAGCATCGGAAATGACTTAATACTCGGATTAGTCGTTCCTGCATTCAATTTGGCCATCACGACAACGATGGAATTCTTGGAATCATAAGACTGATGGTTGATTTTCTATTCTACAAAAGATGAGAATTTCTTGTCTCTGGAATTCAAATCAAGAAATCACACATTTTCGTGGTGATATCGATGTGAAAATTATTGACCAAACACTCCTGTATTGATCGCCTATATAGGAAGTGGTTAAAATTAAGGATAACACAAGGCTTCGATGTAGACGTTGGTATTATGACTTACGTTATGTTCGTTTTGCTTTTAAAACCCGCTAAATTTCTATTCTCAAATACCTGGTGCATCTTTCTAGATATGATTCTATGAAAAACGTTTAAATGTTCATTTCTTGAAATATTTGCATATTTTTCTTCAGCACTGCTGTGGAGACAAGAGAATTATGATTTCAAACAATGTTAATATTTAAAGTAGGTAAACCCTCCCGTTTTGAAGGATGGCACAAAAAATCTTCTGCTTCATCGTTTATTTGGAATTAGGCTAAACTATTTAAGCCTGAAAATCTCAGCGTTAAAATCTGTCATCGATATTCCATTCAAATTGTGAAGTCGATAATCAGCAATTGAAAATCAAATAACTTGTATTGGGTTTCGTAGAAACGGCGTTATTAGAAATTTTCGTTTTGGTTAACTTACCCCGATAAAATATATTTATTAAATATTTATATACTTACATAGTCAATGCCATGTAGGGAGCATATCAAGAGTCAAAGGCTTCCCTATAGCAAAGTTGATGGTATTTCAAAAAAATGAAGCATTGAAAGATGCATTGATAAAAAGAACGTTTCTCCATAATATACAGGTACCGTCAGGTATTTGAGGACATGATTGAGTACATGCAGCTATATGATAATCATTTAATAAGTTTTTGTATTTTCAGAGCATTAATAGAGAACTATCAGAAAACCCATGAGATGAAACAACTGTTGTTGCGATATAAGCAGATCTCAACTGAGATAGCCCGTTGTCAGAATTTTCCAGATCGTTTGTGCACAAAATTCGGAAGGATTTGGAAGCCTCCAGCGAAGACGTGTCGCCTGTATGGAAACGCAATAAACACTCCAAGCGCTCGGACAGTATTGGGACACCTCAATTCGCACAGCTGGTGCAGAATATTAAAAATTATAATCTCGGGACGTTATGAGGTTCATTGACAGAGACTTCCACGTCTGAGGACATTCCACAATGTGAGGTATGATGATATTCCGTAGAACACATACGGAATGATCAAACGTCAATTCACGTCAAAACACAATCAAACACACACATACAAACACACACACTATATCTCTCTCTCTGTCTCACCCACACCGACACCCTCCTCCACAAGAAGAACGATTTCCCAGAGGATGTGGCATGCTCTTTTTTTAAGCGGAAGTCAGCCGCAGAAATGAAAGGTTCCGTTTGATATTCCCCATGTTATGGAAACCAAGTTACCCGTTTCTCTGGTGTGGAGTATTGATTAATATATCATGCCACTCCACCTCTTTCTTCGCCTGAATACTGACGGATACATTGAGGTGCTGCATGAGACCCTGGATAGACCTTGTATGCGATGGAATGCCGTATGTGTTTCAGCAGGACTCACAATGCCCGAGTGACCCAAGATTGAAATACGGCCAATCCGTACAACCACATTACTGCAAACATGTGGCCCCCTAACACATCAGAGCTAAGCCCCCTCGACTGTTACATGTTGGGCATTGAAGAGGAGACTAATCAATGTCCCTACAAGACGACTGATGCTCTGAACGCCGCCATTACTCGAGTAATGTTCAATATCAATACAGAAAATGTTATGTGTGCATATAAAGATTACATTTATGGATTGAAACCATTATTGCAGCTAAAGTCGGCTACAGTTAATAAACATGTAATCCAACCATTACTATATCTGTGGACCAACATTTGTATCAATAGATTTAGTTCTTTGCGAGATGTGGTTGTTTTTTCTTACGGTTTTCAATGTGACTTCAAATACCTCGCATGAACTGTGGATGTCAAAACGAACATCCACCAGCTCTACAAACTTGATGTCTCAACGTCAATTAATGGTAGCCATGTTCGTCTTGTTGACGATTAAGACTGAGTAATCAGTTCAGTAGTCACTTCTTTGTGCCAAAACATATCTAAGTTGAATAAATAACGACAACTCCACGTAATACATATTAAAAGACAGTTAACTGCCACATATGTAGAAACTTGATTTATCAGTTGTACTTTGTTACGAAAAGAATGTAAACTTTTTCTCGTATAGTTTCACGTTATATATTTCTAATAAGAAATGTCATTTTTTAACGCAGCATCTTATTAATTCGAAGAACTACAAAATAATCTTATCATTCGTATCGTAAATAAGTAAAAAAAAAGAAGAGTAAATAGAGGATTATGATCATTTCCATGACTTCTGGAAATGAAGTTTTCATTAACCATTGCCAGTGGGCAGATAAGCACCGCAAAAATAAATTAATTTAGAGAGTAAAAGAAAAAGAACTTGTATCAATTCGTTAGTGTACTTTGAAATTTGAGCTGTTTCTTCAGCAGCTGAGGGAAAGAGTTTTAATCGAGTTGCTCGACGACAAAGTATTGACAAAAAACACTGACAAGTTATAAAAAGGACCTAAAGCCAGAACAATAACCATACTGATTATTTAAGGTCTCCATACATTACAATTTAATAACTTCTAATTAGAAATATCTATAAAAATAATAATAATTTCTTAATTATACCACTGTTTTTAAAAACATTCCAAATAGTTAAAAGCAACATTTCCTCCTTGAAAAATAAATTAATTTTTAAAAGCTCAAAGTTTTTAGTGACTTTTCTAAACCATAAAAAAAATTTTATGAACATTTTTTCTTTTTACATATAATCTGTTTAATGTATACACTAACAAATAAAACTATAATTGTGCCAAATATTACAATATTTGACCTTTTTGTATCAAGATTTTTGTGCCAATTCCTTTCAGGACGTAAACTCTGCCCTCAACTTTCTGTCTTTTCTTGTCTTGTTTGTAATTTTACTATCCTTATTTGACCCCATAATATCCATTTCCACATGTCGTTATATATGTTACTAGTTGCTTCTTTTTATTTCTCTATGTTCAGTGAATGTTAAATACTCTAAGCCTTCTTTCCTCATTATCTATCCCCAAAATTGAAACTGGCACTTCCTTGTAGCTCCTAATTTTCTTGAAACATGTTTATTGTTCACATATTCTGTCCATGATATTCTAATCCTTCGTCAATAGATCCATAATTATGTCACTTCGAGCTTCCTTTTACTCTTCAAGTACATTTTCCAGTATTCTCTTCTATAAAGGAAGATCAATATGACATGGCAGTTTTGTATTGTTTTATTTGTTTTTAGCAAAATTTTCCTATCTCTTAATACTTTGCTTTGTTTTAGGAAGACATATTTCGCGTTTTCCATTTACCGTTTCCATCAGTTGTTTTTAAATTCATCAATTATTTAAATTTCTGCACCAAATTTATTTTGATGTCTCCGACAGGTAAGTCAAACGTAGAACTGCCGAGTTTGCTAACAATGATGCATTGTGTCTTTTTGTTATTAATAGTCCTTTCTTCTAGCTTTCCTTGACTACATTGTTTAATACTTGTTTAGATTTTTCCTCTATATCTCTCATCACCAGCGTGGGTTCTTCATATTATATCATTATTTTCGCCAATAATGAAAATATGCTGCTTATCTCATTCTCTGAGGATTGTCTATCTCCATACGTGTTACAGAAAGTCTCAGCAGAAAACGCACTTCCCTGGCTTACCATTGCATTTATTGTATTAACCGAAATCTCCAGTGTCATTTTTTCATGGTCCGACTGTCTGTCATGGCATATCTCAGTGACTGTCAAAGCTATACCATTTAATTTGTCTGTTATTACAAAAGGGTCCCTGGAATATGTTTTTAGCATATTTTCGTTTGAGGCGTGTTTAAATCATGTCTCGTGATAGGGTGTAATGATGCGGTTGCTTCGCATCTAAACACCTGATCAGTTACTACTGGAAACAGGAGAGGTATTCATTCATGTGTAGAGTGTCTAAAGCAAGCAGACCTAGCGGAGCCTATCCCTCTCCAGGTCAAGCCAAATCCGACATCCTCTAGCTTGAAGGTTCACTTTAGATATGGATATGTTGCCGTTGATATCATTGAGAGTGTCTTCGATCTGGCCATTGATTTCAATTTAGTAAACGCTCTGTACGATGGTACTGTCTCATCACCACACTTTGGCTCTATACGTAATGTTTGGGCACCTCTGCGTGGTGTAATGGTTAGCAAGCTTGTTTCGCTAAAAAACAGTTACGATACTCATTGGGTGCCCCATACTTTCGGACTTGTGCCACGTCTAAACTATGCTTAGAAAATCATTTAAGGGTACCTTCAGGTGGTTAGCGAGCTTGTCTTGTTTGAACAATTGCGATTGAGTTGAGAGTTCGTTCCTCACTGGGTATTGCATACTTGTTGTGGCACATCTAAGCTAAGCTTGAAAAATCACTATAGGTAGTGTTATGGAACACAGCCTATTCCATTGTGCTAGATGACTTTTGACCCTAAGTTTGTTCGTTATTTGACACTTTTTTTAACCTCCCTCTGTGTTTAGCGACCCTCATCAAGAGGAAAAGACTGGTGGGGGAAACGGTTTAGTTGTCAATGGCCCGTTTATGCGGCCAGTAGTACATATCTAAAAGGTACAAGTAACACTGATATAGTGACCTTACATAAGCTTAGATAAATCGAATAGTTTTTCTTCATTTATCTTAACCGTATACAATCGGAATCTAACTGAAAATTACATGAATTATGAACTTAATTTCTATATTCTCTTTTCTAATGACTTATCCAAAAAGTCATATTACAACATTGCGTCATGTCTATATTTGTAATACGAGTAATTGCCACAAGGGGGAGAACCTAAACGTTAATCGCTCGAAAACAATTATTTACTAACCAGGGTCCGTGTTATGCTTGTATAGATTCCCATAATATAAGCTAGGTAGGATAGATTTCTTGTCGGTTAACGTAACATTTTCACGTGAAATAAAAAAGTAAAAACGTCATTTTTTGGTTATGAGATGATCTCTACATGGGGTGATTTACTGACTGTTCACACACTGCAAGTCCCAAGAGCCAATCAAGATGGAGAATTACCGGTACAAATCCTTGCATACAAATAGGAGGAGGAGTTAAGAAGTGCCGATTATAAGACTTTGTGGGAACGATAACGGCTAGCCCCTAAACTTGTAAAGAGAGAAATTGTATAGCTACCGGAGAAGAAACCATTCGGGTTTATGTTCCACGATATGACAATTCTCAGGAAGAAGTTCTACCAATAGAAATTCATCCTTACGAAGAAAATGAGGATGATTTGATCTTTTATACGTGATGTGGCGGATCTTGCTTTTGAAGGTCTTAAATGGTAGAAACAATGAATGTATCTACTCTGAACATTTGCTATGTATATAGCGATAGAATAACAAGAAACTTCCCATGTTTCACCAATCGAATAGGCTTTGTATAGTATAAATTAATTCATCATTCTGTGCATACGATTTTGAACTTTATCAAGACTAGAAAGTTAGGACTTGGCAACACTAACCCAGATGTGGAACTGGTATTCAATTTGGGGTTTGATCTGGTTTCTACGAAGATAAAGTCAAATACTTTTTAGACTAGCACGAGGAACTGAATAATGTACCAGCATCTTTAGTAACTGATTGTATATGTAAGTTCCACTTGAGTTCTGGAGTACATTTGAGTTCTGGAGTACATTTGAGTCCCAAAATACGTTGAAACCAAGATTGTAAATTACACAAATACTAAAACTTATAGATTCTCCAAAATTATATGTATTCGAAAAGTTTTTATTTTTTTACATTTTCTCAGATCTTTAAACTAAATTTTGTCCACATGTTCATGAAGGTGATTATCAATGTCCGGATGAATGCCTATCAAAAGTTCTACCCCCACATGGTACATTGAGCATTCTCTAATCAGTGTCCAGATTGATGCCAATCAATTCTCAGACATTGGACCCCCAGATATACCGTTCCATAGAACGATTTTTCGCTATGCGAAAGCAGACAGGGACGGCTTTAGATCTTACATGATGGAAGTTCTCCTCCCAAAATTCTTCAAGCATCCTGCCTCAAAAACTGCTGCCATTGTGACTGATTGGACCCTTTTGGGTGTGGAGAGATTTATACCCCAAAAGAAATTCCAGTAAAAAAACAGTCAACCCAGGTTCAACCCTTAAAGCGATACAGACATAATTCACAGAAACCACTATTTCAATATCCATCGCAAGGAGCGAAGTAGTTCGGCCCTCACAGCATTCAGAACTGCCCGCAATCACTGCAAAAATCTAACCAAGGAACTGATGTAAAACAGTTTGTGCCCACAATTATAAATAGCCCCTATTTGATATCTTCTTAGACTGATAAGGCGAACCTATTCGCCCACAACGTTACATGCCTCAACGTTACATGACTAAGGCCGTCCCCACCCCAAGATTCCACGTCTCACTGAGCACAATCTTAGTAATATTACCGTCACAACAAGAAAGTCCCTGGTCCAGACAAAATTCCGGTGGATGTCCTTAGGATTATCAACCCAGAACTAGCAAAGTTATTCAACCGCCACCTGATGATACGACTATATACAGGCCCAACTTTAAAACTTTTCATGGTCAAAGATTGGCGACTGAACTCTCTTCTTGCATTATCTACCTAACTGGGTAGAAACTGGCTGGTTACATTCAATGCCTCGAAGACGAAACTAGTTACATTCTATCATCATCTATCTTGCACCGAACTAGCATTAATCTGAATGAACGGAGGTCCTCTCAGGAAAGTACCGTGCGTTGAAAGGCTGTTTGGTCTCAAAAAACCCCGAAGTGGAACTCGTACATACGATCCATTGGTAAGGATGCTGCTAAAGTGGTCGGCTCCCTGTACCGTTTCAGTAAGTACTTGTCTCCTCCTGCTATCTCCTAGATTTACAAGAACCGGATCAGGCCTAATATGGAGTACTGGTGTCATATTTGGGCATGTACTGCCCAGACATCACTCCCCAGTCTTGACAGAGTTCAAAAGCGTCTCCGTGGGTGAAGAACTACTCTCTAGTCTTCGACTATGTTTCCACATTCGGGATGTGGCAAGCCTCCCACCGCTCTACCTCTACTTCCACGGAAAGTGCTTAGACGAGCTATATTACCTGGTCCCGCCAAGGCAAACCTTCATAGCGAGAACAGACCATGCCACTTAGATTGTAGCAAACCACCCCCATTCCCCGCGTATTCCATTAGCGAGATGTAAGTTTGACACGAGCAACTGCTTCCCGTGAACCACTGCCCTGTAGAATCGACTCCCCACAAAGATGTTTCCCGTATCACTACAATCTTATCATTTTAACCGGCATCTTTCAATCCTACACACACAAATGACCTCCAAACATAACTCTCTACTTCGACTGGCCCCCGGGCCTTGTAAAGAGTAAACGTCTCATTAAAAAAATTAGAATCTATTAGACACAAAATCTATTTAATGTCTCTCAATAGAACCACATGCAAAAAGGATTCGGCCATATTTCCATTGTAAGATAATTTCCAGTTATATTAATATAATATTTCGTTTTTTAATGTTTTATTCTCTGTGTTGAGCATGTTTGGAGAATAAAAGATTCTTATAACTCTAGATACATACATAAATCGATCCATACATTCAGTTAAAAGCAAAAATAGAACCATCCTTGATAATGGCTAAAAGTATAGCCGGAAGCATTCGGACATACAATTGGAAAATTTCTAAATAATTTATATCCCAAAAGAAGAAAAAAATTAAATAAAAAAAGCTAAAACGACAATACCTTTTGCCAGAGTTTTTTAATGAATACTTATATATATATATATATATATATATATATATATATATATATATATATATATATATATATATATATCATAAGATATGATATAGTTTTGATATATGTTATATGTATGAGCTAAAGTGCACAATATCAGCGTATGTAAATATAAATATAAAAGTGGACACTGAAGTTACCTTACAGAGGCGACAGACTGTTTCATGCTAAACGCAATCGTAAAGCCTGAGGATTGCGTTTAGCATGAAAACAATCTGTCGCCTCCGGGTGATAACTTAAATCTCCAATTTCATATATATATATATATATATATATATATATATATATATATATTCGTAACATATTTAATTGAAAAACCTTTCTTATTTGTTCCTTATCTTATATATATATATATATATATATATATATATATATATATATATATTTTGTGTGTGTGTGTGTGCATTATCGCTCGTGCGCGTATGTGTGCGGAAATGTATATAAATTGTATATGTTCAATGAGGTGCACATTTCGAGAGAATCCAATCTTCAATGTTTCTGCTCGTCTCCTGTATTAGAAATGAATTTAGTTGAATAAATTATATTTTGCAGTATAGCTTAGATATGGACGCCGTTGGACGCAAGTAGGATTTAAGGTTTGAATGATGGTTCACGCAAATTGAAATCTGACAGCTTCTACCTGTTTTACTCGGGCAACATTAGCAAGTGTTATACAAAGTATATGGGTATTTCGGACAGAAAACAGCAGTATGTGAAAATTTCAGGTACCCTTAAATGACCACCAGCAAGAGACAAGAATATTAACCATCTAGTAATTTAGCTATAATGTTCTTCCTATAGAAAGCTCAAGAACCACTCAAGGAAGAGGGCTCCTGAATAAGGCTGTTGTTTGTGCGAAATGTGGGGAATAAGAATATCATGAGGATATGTGGGATAGATAATAGCTGAACGTAGATTTGAAGTTAGTATCGTAGTGATCGTGGAAGCATTTTCACGGAAGTCTGTTGCACAAAGTAATAGTTCTGAGGGAGAACATCCGCCTTATCAAAGGAATACAAATGTGATGTACATAAGTCAACCCTGTGTACGTGTTTCCTTCATTTGAATATCTTAACGGCTGAATCTAATGGGGACACGGTGTAAAATCACATCAATCAACACAGTTCTCATGGAAGGGATCGCCTAAGCATCCATGCCATCCCTATGGTACGTTTATATTTATTTATTATGAAATATCCTCCATTTTATTCATCCTGCAATAAAACACGTTTAGTCCCCTGATATTTATTTATTTATTCAACCTCATCTATTCTCCATGATATCTTGGCACTATCTGCCTGTTTTCTTTACGTCTGGAATTTCACATGACGTCCATTTTTTGTCTTTCATGTCTTCCTTCCCTCAGGATGACCTTCGTCGTTGTTGTCACTAATAGCTTCCTTTAAGGTGTTTCACTTGGAGTGCCAACGTCTTCAAAAGTTTTCTATTTGTTCCGAGCGGCTACAGCATGTATTATTTGCATAATGGAATCACTATGGAGTGTGATGTATTGAGGTTTAGACATTGCTTTCGGATTCATTCATGTTTGTACTTTTATCACTTGTTTTCATATTACTTTAGCGTGATCACACCCACAGTCACGCTGATGGCTAAGTCGTTTAGCTAGTTTTTAATGTCACCTGTGAGGCTTATACAAGCCTGCAAGCAGCTTGGGTATTGTTCAAACAAAATGTTCGTTATTGTTATTTTAATATTTTTTATAATTCTTTCTCGTTTACGTTACGTGATCTAAATTCATAGACACGAACATATTGCTCTATTGAGTTCTTTTTGAGCTTTTGTATTTTGGTCCCGCATGATAATTGTAATCACTATTGACTTGTTCTGGTATTAGCATTGTTCCAGTTTATTATAAAGTATACCTCCTCCGCCTCTGTTATTGTCTTACACGGTTTCATATATTAGTATGATTACCATTTTGAAGGGTCTTACTATCAGTTTCGCCAGAGGAACTCTATTTAACTGTTGCTATTACGTCAAATTCAATTTCCTCTTTTGTTTATCGACTATGATTTCGATTCCTCCCCGGAGTGAAATATCTTTACTCTGCTCGCTTGATTGTGATATCTTTACATCTTCAAGTTTGAAATACTTTCTTGGAACTGAAGTTGGTACTGAATTCTCTTGATTGTGGCTATCATTTTCTACATGAGTGAAAGTCAATCAAACAATTTGGTAACACTGCTCTAGATACTGCTCGAATGGCATAGTTAAATGTTAATGATGAAACATTTCCGAAACCATACCTAATATAAGAATTCTAATTTGAGGACGGTTTTGCTTGAAGGACAGACTACTAAAAAGGCGTTTGCATTTGCTTCTCTTCGTCAAACGCTTTTCGTCCTTTGGATTTCAGCGGACGAAATTAATGTTTCTGCTAGTGTGACTACACATGTGAACGAAGGAAAGACTACGCTCAAAATTTTAATTTTCACTTTAATTTTTTAATCCTTGTTTTGGGTAGTCTTGTCGATTTCATTTAATTTCTTACTTGTTTATGTTTTTTATCATTTCTTTTATTAAATATCAGAATTGTCCCTCCTGAGAGTAATATTATAATGAATTTCATAACAGATATGTGGTGTCAAAATCGTTGTTCTGGTGTAATCACACTCACTCTGCCTAGGGATTCTTTATCCTGTTGCAGGAGAAACCGTTATAAACAGAGACTTCCAAAGTGTAAAAAGAATTTCAGGACTCGAAGAAGTTCAGGTCATATATATATATATATATATATATATATATATATATATATATATAGTGTAACCCGCATATAAGAGACCCGGATATAAGAGAAACCCGGATATAAGAGAGATTTTCTCTGATCCCAAAGTGTTCCCATACTTACCTAAACAAAATAGACCAAACCCGGATATAAGAGAAACCCGGATATAAGATACTTCTTCTCCGGTCCCGACAACTCTCTTATATCCGGATTACACTGTATATATATATATATATATATATATATATATATATATATATATATATATATATATATAGAAGAGAGATATTGAAATATACGTGTGAATTAGAATGGATATATACATAGTCAGATAGTTATCAACAAATTGTGAAAGGAACCTTCCAAATATTGATTATGGTTTATACGAAATTGTTTTTTACCTCTTTGAATTTTATGAAGAGTAAACAGGATCAAATATAACGTTTCGTTTTTCTCTAATACGTCACTTAACCTGAGAAATCAGAAATAATTCTTTCTGTTTTGAGATTTTGTTTTTTGTTTCTTACTTTGACCAGGATTTAGATCTGGACAGTTCACGATCAGGGCATAACGTAAAATCGAAACCTAATTCGATTAATTAATAGTTTTTTCATATTTCTTTTGATTTTGATTCATGATATTGAATATGAAATATCCAATTAATATTCAATAATTAATAATAATTCACAGAAAAAAATAATTATAATTTGGATGCCTTAAAGTCCATGGCAAAAATTAAAAGAATTAAAATATCTACTCATTATTCCTTTCTTACAAATATTCCTTCTGTCATCAAAATGGGTTTATTCATTAGTTTCTGAGTTGATAATTCGCCTTCTACGTTTTTTTTCTTATAGTTCACGAAAATCTACGCTTGATTGTACAAATTAAAATACTTCAGCCAGATATTTATAAAATAAAAGACTTAAATCAATGACTGACTTCATTGATTACAAAATATAATTTCAATTCAAATTTCGAGCAATGCCCCAGTTTAAGAGTAAAATAAAAATTTTGTGCAATATATTAGTCAAAAATATTCTTGAAGCGGATACAAGATGCACTTTAGAAAAGGCGGAAATAGAACTGGAGGACTGATATCAAAATGTAAAGCATGCATTAAAGACAGTGCTTTTTCTCGGGGTTTCAGAAGGAGGAATATATTAGAATGCACGAGAAAAATCTCATTATCGAAGGATAGATTTTAAGAAGAGGTCATATAAAGACGGAACTGATTTAGCTGAAAATATCATATGACAAAAAATGGTCGAATAATGAATGAAACTAAAACCAAAATACTAATCCGTAATAAAGTGACTAAATGCAGACACTTAAATTTGAATAAATTAATACTGCAACGTAACTAATGACTACTTATTTTAAGCGACCATCAAACCATGTGTATCTACTCTCTGTATAGGTCACTGGTGGCTTATCTGAAGAAGAAAAAGGGAAACCTGGTTTTTCTTGTTCTTTCTTTTTTATTCAGAGCAAATGATTTCGGTTATTTGTGGTCCTGAGATTGTTCTTTATTTTTTTAATCAAATCCCCTCGGATGCAAGGAGTGTGAAAGGAAAAGACAGGACTCAAATGTGAGGGATTGAAGTAGACAGAAGATGATGATTGACATTGCATTTAAATCTTTGAAAATCGGAGTTGACATGAAAGTAGGAATGGCCCCCAACGAGAAGTGCGAGGGAAGAAAATTTCAGAAACTGCATAGAATGTATATACATACACGTAGCAATTTCAGCAGCAAAAGTATGGCACCTAGCTACCAATCTAATCCTGCTTTAAATTCGTGAAGTCATAGAAAGCTCACCAGAATAATTACCATTAAAACATCTATTTAAAAAAAATAGACCCATGAAAGATTCGTCTTGGCAGTGGGAAAGTGACTGAAACCAAAATGTCAGATGAGAACCGATAGCATGTGCAGTGACTTTAGATCTTCTCAAGTATCACTAGACACATTGCAGACACGCTAGACCAGATGTACCAGGAAAATATATGAAACACAGACGAATAGTTGATATATGAATGCAATAATAGTGCATGAGAGAAAAACTTAAAATATATACAGTCAACGACGAAATTCTTCGTACCAATCAATTTAGAATATTTTTATCCATTTCTCAGAATCTAATGCCCGTATGATGCCAGGTTTTTACATGTTAATAAGCCCAAAGAAAGGAATATAAAATTCGATTTTCCGAGCATTCGGTTAAATACAACACATTTGACAGGCGAATTATGTAAAATAGGAAAAGACAAACTTATTTGTACAGTAGAAAATATCGTTTAAAATTGATTGATTCATGTAAGGATAAATAATTTACATCATTATTTTTCAGTGAAGCTTCTAGACTATTTATTCAGTAGAATATTTGTGATAATTCCAGCAAGGAACATCACGTGATGCATAGAGTGTCACTATAATTATTCTTACGTTAACAACACGATGGGAAAGACAATGGAGCTTAGCGTTGAATTGGGCTTTTTGGATATAATGATATACAAAAGTTTTGGCGCAAGAAAGATGAGGCTTTCCTCCTAAAGAACACAGTGCCAACATTAAAACATGGAGGCGGCTATATGATGTTTTTTGGTTGTTTTTGTTCCAGGGGGACTGGACATTTAATTGCAATAGTAGGAATAATGAAATCTGCAGACTATATCGAAATTCTGGATTAAAATCTACAAATATCAACGCAAAATCTTCACCTCAGTCGGTGATTTAATTACCAGCAAGATATTGATGCCCAACATACGTCTAAATCATTGATTGCCTGGCTTGAGAAAAAGAAGATTACAGCTTTGTCATAGCCTTCAATGAGCCTTGACTTGAATCCGATTGAAAATCTATGGCACGAATAGAAAGTTCGAATAAATCATTGGTCACCAAAAACCTTGAGGAATTAAAGCGTGTAACCATTGAAGAATGGAAGAAAATACCAAAAAAGACTTGTTCAAATCTTATCAAAAACTTCAGAAAACGATTCCACCAAATTATAAATATTAGTAAAGGATAGCGGCTCGAATTAAGGAATTCGAGAATCAGTTCCAATTCCAATCGAATCCATTACATTCATTTACGTGCTAATACCCTTGGGAAAGGTATGAATCCTCTTTTTCTCTCCCAGCTATGGGTAAATAGCAAGACAGACCGGATTCTAGCCTTGGATGGCAACTAGTCTACTGCAGAAAGAAATGGCAACCTACTGCGGGAAAACTCTGCCTCGTCAGTCATGTGTCGAAAGATACATGATCGTCTAAGCGCGTATCACCCATGGCATATAACTGACTGAACCATTAAAGGATGGAAGAATATACAAGAAAAGACTTGTTCAAATCTCATCAATAAATGTAGAAACGATTGCAACAAGTTATAAAGATGAGAGGCCTATTGTTCGATTTTTTCGATTTTTCATACTGTACGAATAATTTTGTCTTTTCATATTTTGCATAATCCGCTGTCAAATTTGCTGTATTTAACTTTTTTTTATGAAAAACTGAGTTTCATATTCCTTTCTGTATTTCCTAACATGTATAACAGTTGGCATCATACGGGAATTAGTTTCTGAGAAATTGATAAAAATATTCAAAAATAGATAGGTGTAGGAATAATTTCGTCATTGACTGTAGGTAAAACGATTCAAAACATCTACTGTCAATCAATAGGAAAAATCAGAAAGATAAATAAAAGAATATACCGAATGTCGCTCCTCTCTCTTCAGAACTCAATGAATAAAATAGTTATTGTACGTACCAACTAAAAAGATAAAGGAAAATGAATTCACCGTTATTATGATGTTATTTTTAATGTTGTATTATTTTTTCTCTTTATCTGTATGTATAATTTGTGTTTTTCAGCCTCCATGTATATTTTCAAATTATTAAGTTATTTATAAGCTTTTGATTGTTTACTTATGTTTTGTGTGGCTTCTCTCCATTCAGGTAACTTTTGTAATTTCTAGATATATTTATGGGTTTTCTTCCATCTTAAAGCAGCTTGATATATTACCTTTGTGAAAACGTTTTTTTTTTTTTTACCGGACATCTGTACTTCTTTCTATTTTTTGCAGTTAAACCTGAGGTTTGTAGGTGTTTACTGTGTACTGGTGATTTTTCATTTGCGCTTTCTATGATTAGTAGCAAGTTTTCTGTGCAGCTTTAGCTAAGTTTTGTCTTTGTTATATGTCTTCTTATTTTGGTGGATTTTGGAAAGCGGGTGTCGAAGAATTTGATTAATATCTTAACTATATTTACTTTTACACTTTTATTTCACGATAGATTGAAAAATACGATTTCCTTTTTTGTGGTGTTTGTTCTATTTGCTGTGAATATAGTTTTGCCGCGAATTTTTTCGTACCGTTTAATAAACATTTTTGATTTCGCTGAGAAGATTTTCGTTTTTCGTTCAACTCTTCGGCTGATGGATTGTGCATTTTATTATTGTTGATGGGTGGGTGTAGAATGTGTGTATGTGACTCGGTTGTCGCTTTCATTCTTTCAACGGTTGGTATATACTTTGTGGCAGTTGAAAATCCTATATGACTGTCTTAGAATAACATGCCAGCCATCACTGTAAAAGTCCGTGTCGATGTTTTTTTATTAGATATTTGTAGTAGATAGGTGCAACGAGCTTTGTCGTGCATAGTTCATGTTCTGTTGTTACTTCTCTTTGTCCATCTCACTGTTTATTCAAGTTTTTATCCATGTGTAAGAATTAGCGATAGTTTTAAAAGCACACGAAGCACGTACGCGCTTTACCTAAATTACAAATGGCGACTCCGACCGGGCAGGATAAACATCGTGACATCTTAGCCATAGGTAGATTAGAAATCCATTATCCTACTTCAACACAATATTCTCATTAATGTGTGTAGAACAGTTTGCAGGCATAAGCTCCATCTGAGCTTGCCACGTTTCTTCTGTTTTTTTTCCTTTAAATATGCTATTTCGCTATCGAAATAATATTAATGGGTGTTTCATACTGATTAGTTTCACTGTTTTGACTTGTGATAATTAATTTGGACAGTAATAGATAGCGGCTCGTGCTAATATATTGGGAAAGGGGATGAATCCTCTTCTTCTCCCTCCAGCTAAGGGTAAATAGCTGGACAGACCGGGTTCTATAGGCTTGGATGTTAACTGGTCTACCGAAATGGCAACTTACTGCTGGAAAAATCTGACTGGTCCGTGATGTACTGAAAGATACATGATCGCCTAAGCGTGTATCACGCATGAAACAAGACTTTTTATTTCTTATCAGAGATAGATTCACTGATAAGCGGATTGGAATCTTTAGTATCAAGTTTGGTGAAATTGGAGTTATGCCCGTTTTTCATTTGAAGGGAATAATCTTTTAATGATATTTTGTTTTGCATTGGTTAAAGCTTAATGTTATTCTTATTAGGACTGGATTTCTTCTAGTACAAATTTAATTATTTTCTCTCTTGGTTTTACTGGATTTATTCATTAATATAACCAGTATAATTATGGCAGATATCGGATTATGACTAAAAATCAATTAAATCCTTTGTATAAGTTTCGAACCCGAACATAAAGTTAGCAGTTATGGACATTGAAACGTCATAAGGAGAGATTTACTTTCCTTAAGAAGAGAAATTTAGATATCCTTCGCTTTAAAAGTCCTACTTAACTTCGTGGTCTAAAAACAGACTAAAGTAAACAGTGGTTTCTTCTATATAGTCAATATGCAGGCACGCATGTTATCGAAGGGAGTATTGCATTATATTTATTAAAGACTCTAAGGTTGGTAAACATCAATCACGCTGTTAAAAATTAGAGATATCTGTTCAGATACGTAACTCCACTAATATAGCGTTTATATAAATATAAATATATAGATGTATAAAAGGTGGTCTTCACTGATGCACTCTCCTCATTGCCGGTTTCTGGTTTTACATCATATCGGCTCCAACAGCAACCACGACCTGATTCAAGATGAGTCAGGCCGACTCCTTGAAAGTATCGTACTACGCGCCGCGACATTGCAAATAACACATTCCGACCTTGCACGGATTTTGACCGTCAGCCAATGAAAAACAGGGCTTTTCACGCTCCTCTCCTATATAGTTTTGTCTTTTTACTTCATATGGTTTAGCTTCAATCTACCAATTCCGGAATCCATAACGAGATAAGCAAGTCTCTTTCTTTCATAGTTTAATCCAATGTTTACATTTTAAATACTAATTCCATAGCAACACTAAATCATTAATTAAATCTACACGCGTACAATTCGTAGGTGAAAATGGTCATTAACTAATGGTAAGAAGAGTTTTGCTCTGTTTAATGAAAATAAACAGTGAGCGCTCTTTGTGAGTCATTTTTTAACGTTTAATATTGAATATTTCAAATTCTATGCCGTGTTAATAGGACGCGCTTGGATTATATCAACGGATTACTACATATATATATATATATATATATATATATATATATATATATATATATATATATATATATATATATATATGAAGAAATATAGTCTTAAGGTGTGCTATATTTATGGGTTAAAGTGCTTAATATCAGAGATAGAGCGTGTGTATATATAAAGTGAACATTAGAGGCAACACTTAGAGGCGACAGTCTGTTTCATGCAGGCCTGACGATAGCGTCTAGCATGAAACAGACTGTCGCCTCTAAGTGTTGACTTCAATGTTTACTTTTACACACACACACACACACACACAAACACACACACACAAACACACACACACACACACATATATATATATATATATATATATATAACTTATGGGTGATGGTAAACGAAACAGTACATAATGTCTACGGTATAATCGGCAATATTATATAACCATTAAAAACGCAATATGAATGATATCTCCGCTTGAAGGCTAAATATTTGCTTCCGTTTGCATTTGTAAAAAAGGTTAATTTTTATTGTTAACGGAAAATGGTGGCAAAGATATGCTGTAAATAGTTCTTAATACAATGACTCATACCCACCCGGGCATATATATATATATATATATATATATATATATATATATATATATATATATATATATCGCTACATAGCGATGGAATCATATTTTTAAATAAACAATTATATTTATGCTCTACTTTTGTTTCGAGCACTGTTTCTTTAAAAATAATAACATAAATACTAAAGAATATTGGATTATTTACCTAACGAGTTCTTTTCCTATTTTCTATATATTTTCACACACACACACACACACACACACACACACACACACACACACACACACACACACACACACACAAGCACACGCACACACACATATATATATATATATATATATATATATATATATATATATATATATATATATATATATATATCGTGGCAGGGGCAGCATATCATTATTCAGACATGTATTGCTAAATATAACAGACAACTAATGTCTATTATGTTTTATCAGGAGCCATTCCAAGCTTCATATATTAGCTTTTATTTCAGGAGAAAATAAAGACAAAAACTCTACAACGTTTGGATATTTCTTTATTGTGTTGTTCTATTGATCTAAGCTTTCGGCTCACATGAGCCAACATCAGATTATTACGACTGTACAACAGAGATGTTAACCCACAAAGGTGACATCCTATTTTGTTAATACGTTGATAGCATGCCAGTAGTATTTGAAACTTGTCAACAATAACCGATAATGTTGTTTTAGCATGTAAACAGATAGAATCTGTATGGGCGTTTTGGGATAATATGTCTGTCGTGAAAGTGCTTATAAATAGAATTGTGTCACTGAATTCCTCTATATAGAAGAACTGAGATCATAAACATATATCAACTTCTGCCAAAGGCTTGCGGTGATCACACAGTGAATGTGACTATAGTTGGTCGTTGAATAATCCGTTTAAGCTGTGATAACGGCCATATATAGTACAAACCATATTCAGTTTGCCAGCAATAGAAATTTCATCGCTAGAGAAAATGCATCGACAATAATGGTGGTAATGTGGAAAATATTTTAAAATAGAAAATTTACTTTATCCAACGATGTCATTAAGCTCCCTTTTTATGAACGCATATGTGTCTGTCGAGGCCCGCAGGTGTTTTGCATACTTTTTGATAGATGGATAGATGGATGATGTGACAGACCCATTTCGCTCGAGTGGTTGAGGATCAATTGTCGTTTCCGCGAGTGGACAGCCAGGCCTGCGTGCGACAAAGCCACATTGGTAGGTAAGAGCCTGCTGCCAATTTGCTTTAAAATTTGCCTGCTAGTGAATCCGATCATCAAGTCCGATTCTCTCAAATCTTTGTATAGAAGAGAAGCAGTGCAGGTGACATCTCTTGTGGACTGACGCTTTGTTTTCCCAGGGATAAAATGGAAGGCTGTATCGCTTTAGATTGTCTTTGAGATTGTCTTTAGAACTTGAGAGTTGCTTTCAAAATGACCTGCTTGATAGAAACTGGCCAAAGAGGAATTGTACGAGAAAGATGTCCTGCCAACGTAAATTGGATTTTCACCAATACACACGCACAGGCGCACGCGCAAACACACACACATACACACTCACACACACATATATGTTTTAATACACGTTTTATTTATACTTTTTTTTCATAGATACAAATACATAAATAGCACGTCATGACGGTTCCGTGTAGGATACTGGTTCGATTCTTGTCGAAGGACACTGATGTTAATTTCAATTTTTTTGACATTCAAGCGGGTTAATGTTGTTAAAATTTTATTATAAACAGAGCATTTACTTGAATATTTTTATCCATAAAAATAACGTATAAACAAAAATATAATCATAATATTATGCGATGTTTTTTTTATATATACATAATATAATTATTTATTTAAAAATATGATTCCAACGCTACATAAGAGTTCTCATTGTTTTTTTTTATTTTCTATATATTTTTACACACACACACACACACACACACACACACACACACACACACACATATATATATATATATATATGTTGCGATGGATGAATTGTCGTCTAAGTTCGGCAAAAAGGAAGATAACACTACATCTCATTTTAACAGATATATTTACCAAAATTACACAACAATATCTTGAAAGAGTAAATTTGTTCAACAAAATCACCATTGGCTTCAGCTACAGCCTCCAAACGACTTCGGAATCTCCTGCAACACTTCTGGATAATCTCGTTGTTTAAGTTGGTGAATTTTGCCATAATCCTTGCTTTCAGTTTATCTTTGGTGTTACAAGGAGTTTTGTTGGTCAACATATAATAATCAAGGATATTATAATCTGGGTAGTTAGGTGGCCATTTGTAAGAGGTGATGTGGTCGCAGAAATTGTCTGACAGCCATGACTGGGCTCTCCTGTTGCCAAACATAGGTTTGATACTGAGGCCCTATATGAAGATAAATGGAGGCCTTCACTAGTGATCACTTCAAATTCCTCCGAAATCATCATTAGACTAATACATCTCTTTACGAATCCTCTGCACTGACCTCAGATTGACGTCTAAATCGGTCTGGTGCGAATGCCAAGCAGTACAGCATGCTGTTTCCAAAGTTTGTAGGAGTATATTGCATTATAGTGGTCTCTTTCTCACAGTCAGTACCCAACTGACCCTACTATATTTTGCAGTCGAAAAATCAAAATCAAACAACGCGCATTTCCCCACCACCCTTTACACACACACACACACTATATATATATATATATATATATATATATATATATATATATATATATATATGAAAGAGCCATACACTAATATTCCATGGTTATAATTTACTACATTGGAATCGTAATCACGATTCAATTCATCAGACCTACAAATTCAAATTCAATTTTGGATTTATAGGTCTGATGAATTGGATCGTGATTACGGATTCCAATGTAATAAATTATGACCATGGAATAATAGCGTTTAAGTCTTTTACATTATATTCTAACTCTGTCGAGTTCTAGCTGGATTTTATCCTCTTGGGATTTATATATATATATATATATATATATATATATATATATATTGACCAATATATTATCAATATATATATATATATATATATATATATATATATATATATATATATATATATATATATATAACTGGGTATTGAAATTTTTGGTTAAGGCAGTTGAGAACTTGGTGAGGGGAATTAACAGGAGATTAATGATAACTGACATCCATTAAACATGGCACGTGGAAAATAAAGGGTTCAGTTCTACATTCCAATCACCTGAAGAGAGCCGCAGCGTACAACGGTCGAAACGTTGTAATAAATATGGCGACAAAGAAGAGGACAATAGTCCGAATAATGATAAATATATTTTTATATATTCGCTACATGTTTTCCATGTAATTTCACTTTTATATTATATGAATAGGATATCCACTTTTGTGTGCGGAATTTGTTATTTATCTCGTTTTTTTTTGTTTTATTTTTGTGTTGTATCTACACATTATATTTATTCTTTGGAATTCTAGGCCAATTCTAAGCATAAGCATATTCATTTTAATGATTGAATTTATGCGTAGGTACATATATGTATATGTATACATATGATTTTTTTCTTTTCTCCTTTTTAAATATTTAGATCTCAATACTTGTATTTAACATTACATTAGGAAGTTTATATTACATTCCATGTAAGAATTATTTCCCTTGAAAATCAGCATTGTATAGATTTTCTTTGTTATCGAACACCAAACTCTGATTTACGGAATGTGCAAAAGTCTCACTTTTAAGGGGTCGATGGATGTCTAAATTCATTAAAGTATTTTGTTGAACGGACACATGTATTCGTCATACGATAGATTTAAAGTTCAAACAATTTGAATTTTGCAGCAGGAAAAAAAAAAGAAGAAGAAAGATAGATTTTAATTAATGTTTCCCTTCAGTTTATCAAACTTTGTGGATTATTTAAATCCGAAACATGTTTTTCATTGTATGAATAATTCTTTTTTGCGAGTGCATATTGTATTCACAATTTATTTTAGAATAAAAATGATTTCCTACTAATAGCTGGATGCAGATGGATTCATATATTTTCCAGGGTTATTCGCATGTAAGAGAATACAACCAACCTATTTGGGTCGCGAACCTGACCAACTGACTTCTTTCACGAGCCACTATCTATTATATAGATTTTTTTTAAATAAATAAATAAAATAGTTAATTTTATCTTACTTTTATTTCACAATTTTTTAAAATCTTAAGAAATGAAAGTTTTTTTTATTTTTATATATTTACTGAGTATCACTTGGGAGTCAATTTACATTTTGCCCATCTTTTTTGCTATGCTAGTTAAGATTAAAATACGAAATTATTCTAAATTTTATTTATGAATTTATATATTACGATTAAAATTTATTAATGGAAAAAATATTCAGAAAACTTCTTAAAATATTGATTATCTAAATCCAAATTGTAACTACATCCATGAAGCAACATTTGAGGCAATTCGTATCTGAAACATTTTTAAGGAATTTGTCTATCATTTTTATTTGGTTATACACATATCTGTCTATGTTTCTGAGATGAAGTATTATAATTTACATTATTTGCGCTGTTTGGACAGTTGTCCTCATCTTTATTGTCATGTTCATGACGTTTCATCTGTTTTAAGCTCCCGACATTCTTCATGTGGTTTGAATTTCGAACTGAACCTGTTATTTCATCCACCGGGGTAGGTTGTTCTCGTTCCACGTGTCACGCCTCTTCCGGATGTCTCAGCTATATCCCTTTAACTCAACTTTCCATGTTTTTGTTCAGCATTGCCCTAACCAGGTATTGAACTTACAATTGTTTGTGCCGAGTCAGTGGATGCAAAACAACTCTTTAATCCACTGGGACATGTGTCAGATAACTGAGACATCCGGAAGAGGCATGGCACGCGAAACTAGAGCAACAGTAGATGAAATAAAGGTAGATGAAATAAAGGGTTCAGTTCGAAATTACAATCACCTTACGAAGAACATGACAATAAAGATGAGGAAAAAAAAATAATTTAAACATATATATTCTGCCTAAAATATCCAGCCATTTAAAGAAATTGTTGTCCCGAAAGAAGTTACTTCAACTGGGAAATGTCTCGTCCAAGAGAACCTTTTCCAGAAAAGTCAAACACTTGATTCAGAGATTGCTGCGAGGCAATGTCTTTAGTAGAGTAAGTGTTATCCAACTAAATCTACAAATCAAATAACGATTGAATGAATAGAAGATGACGTTGAGCAATGTTCCAGGCCTAGGTGTCGCTGTTTAGCGTTCCATCCACAGATGTCACAAGCAAGAATCTTTATAACTTAGGGTACTTGACATCATGGTATTAGTGCTTAGACCAGTTTGCCATAGGCGGATACGCATTAGTTACCACTCTCCGATCTACGTTCGAAATGAAAACGTCCATCATTAACATGAATTCTAATTATCAAAGAGACCCTCATGTGGAATGGTTAAATGGGGTTAGACTGCACAGGAAAAGCATATAGAAAATATTTATTATTATTATCATCACGATCATTGTTATTATTATCATTATTATTATTTTCTTGAGATTCTGTTGTATATACATTTAGTTCCGGGTTTCAACCAGAGACATAAGGTCAGAAATGGCTTCATGACATTTTTCACTGATCATTATTTGTAAAAAAGAAAAAAAAAACACCCCTTAAGAGCAAACACATTTTACATAGATAAAGCTCTTCGTAATGTGTGCGCCACTTTACCATTAGGTTTTTTAGTATGTCGTTTTTTGACGTTAAAAAATACGTCAAAAAACGACATTATTACGTCATTATTTTTGCACCAACCTAATAGTTTTTTAAGATATGGGCTACCAGAATCCCTTCAATGAGTCTCTCGGAAGATTTCCAATCAATCCGTGGGTTCCAACTACAATTATAATTATCTTTATTTTATTTCCTTTGATTTCTGATGTGAACTCATTTCTTTCCGGGTCTCGCTCAGGGACCTTTGGTTAGAAATGGCATCATGACATTTTCCACTGGAAAAAAAAATATATAGACAAAGCCCTTTGTAAGGTGTGAGATGTACTCGTGAGAACAATTTTTTGTATTTCTTTAAGACATGGGCTTCTAGGGATCCCTTCAGTTAGTCTACTGGGATCGTTTCCAACCAATCCGAGGACTCCAAGTACAACGGGATTGTTGATGTTCCCATGTGCCATATTTTTGAGATTTCGATTTCAATGTCCTTGTATTTTGATAGCTTTTTGAAGACCTTCAAAGATACATTGCAGTCTTCAGGTACTGCCATATCAATAACGAGGTACCTTTTTTTGTGTGCGATCTCTAATAACAATGGCTGCGCGGTTAGCTTTCTGTCTCTGTGTATTGTGTAGTCCCATAAAATTGTAACAGATCCTATCTCCGTAACCGAGTGTAAGTTGTGTTCATAATACTTTCTTTCAGTTTCCTTGCCAGGGAAGTTGCAGATTTTCCAGTGCAGATATTGGCCCACTCTGTTATGCCGTGTTTTATATTCCGTGGGTGTCAATACCGTGCAACCTGATACAAGATGATCGATTGTTTCTGAATATTTATCACAGAATCTGAATTTTGGGCTAAAAATATATTTTAGTATGTATGCTTGATAATTTCGGGTTAGCAACCACTGATCCAGTGTAGCAAGGATAAAACCTTCCGTTTCAGCTTTTAAGCCTGCACTACGTAGCCACTGATGGGTACGGGTTTTGTCTACATCAGCCTGTTTGGTACGAGCAGAGTATTTGCCACGAAGCGGTTTATTTTGCCATTGTTTCTGTCTGTTGCATTTGTTTTTGCTTTCTTTTTTATGTATTATTATTATTATTATTATTATTATTATTATTATTATTATTATTATTATATTATCATTGTTTGTTGTTGTTGTTGTTGTTGATGATGATGATGATGATGATGATGATGATTCATTTTTTACGTCGTTCTTCACAATTTTCGTCCTCGATCTTATCTCTGAGGAGAGAACACCAGAAAATGGTTTAACTGTAATTTTTATTCGTATTGTATTTTGATATTTACACTTTGGTGTCATACGTTTATGCCTTTGTTCTTGTTTTTAAAATGTCCGTTTGCATCTCTTTAATATTTTGCATAATTATTAAGTATATTGCACGCAATCTAAGTTAATATCTCCAGAATTGAAAGATGTTTTTAATGCGTGTGATTTGTTTTGCATAATTGTGTCCTCTACAATTTTAAGTCTTTCTTTCAATGAACACTGAATATAACTTTGCCATTATCTAAAAATTTTTTGTTATGTTAACAGATGTATATTGTCATGATATGACGATTGTTATGTGTACTATGTTTCGAAAAAGATAGTTTAACATATCAGAGAAATATGTGCTTGTGTGGCAGAATTTAGGAATATTTGTTGATTATTGTTATTAGGAAGCAAATTACCAAAATATATGAATAGTCATAAAGAACATTTTGCGTTGTTTAGCTATCGGTAAGAATTATATTGAATGTTTAGAACTTCTCAATGGAAAAAAATCTAATGTATTTATTGAGATTCTTAAGTGATATGTACTAGCGAATTATATTTTAATAACTCTTTCATTTCTTTATAATTAGGTTACATTTGAGTAGGATAGAATAAATTAATAGTGTATTTTTATTTATATCAGAATTTATTGTTGTAAAACAATGCAAATATACACCTAAGCTTCTCTTATTAATGTCACAGTATTTAAGATACCACTCAGGCAATTAAAAAAGAAACTGCTAAATATGAAAATTTACTTTGCCTTTTAAGCATTAATATATATATATATATATATATATATATATATGAAAAAATAAATATAGATAGTGATCTACCGTAATAGAACCGAAATATCAAATAAGAGAAAGAACATATGGAGTAAACATCCTCAATTCCTAGCATTTAAGTTCAATATTTTGGTCTACTTTTTACTGTCCTTTCTCTTTTATTTTTTATATATATATATATATATATATATATATATATATATATATATATATATATATATATATATATAGTGAGATGTAAATTGTCGTTGCTATTTTTAATTTTGCGTATGCACGATGTTTGTTTTTGTTTTTGATTTTGTCGACGGCACAGTATATTAGGGTCTGTTGGGTACTTTCTGTGAGCAAAAGAGCACCATGGCGCAATACGCCCCGTCAGAAATTTGGAAACGTTATGTTGTACTGGTGGCATTCGCACCGGAAAACTCAATCAGAACTTTCAGAATGTTTAGGCGTCAATCTGAAGACAGCCCAGAGGATTCGGAAAGAGTTGGATGAGTCTAATGGTGATTACGAAGCTGTTTGGAGTGATCTCTTGTGATGGCCACTTTACCATCCCACAGAGCCTCAAGCTCAACCCACAAGCCTATATCAACTGCCTTGAGGAGGTAGTGCTGGCCTGCCTCATGAAGGTGGCTTCTGGAAGACTATGTTTGGAACCAGGGCTCTGCACCATACCACATATGCAGGAGAACCTTGTCATGGCTAGCAGACAATTTCTGCGACCACATCACACCATAAATCTGTACACATAACTCCTTATTATGTATGGGGCCCAGTTGAGGAAGAGACCAACAAAACAGTTTGTAACGCCAAAGATGGACCGAAAGAAAAGTATTAGAACAGCATTCACGGACTTAAACAACGAACCCGTCCAGAAGAGCTGCAGGAGATTCCGAAGTCGTCGGGAGGCAGGGATTGAAGCCAATGCCGAATTTATTTCTTTTGTAATTTTGGTAAATATATCTTTTAAAATGATATGTCAATGTTACATTTATTTTCTGCCATTTAGACGATAATTTATCCATCACTCCCTGTACATGTACAACTGATATATATATATATATATATATATATATATATATATATATATATATATATATATATATATATATATATACAATATATACATATATATCTATATCTATCACTCTCTCTCTCTCTATATATATATATGTATATATATATATATATATATATATATATATATATATATATATATATATATATATATAGATAGATAGATACAAATGATGTATATATATATATATATATATATATGATAAAAATATAGTTTATGGTATATTCTTAGATTAAACTGCACAATATCGGAGATAGAGCGTATGTAAATATAAAAGTGTATATTTTTTCATATTTGTCTCATTTAGATCCATCGCATCCTATATTTATATTGAAACAACAATACAGTTATTAAATTAAAAGTCCATAATTAATACCCCATTATTTAAAATATCATCAAGTTATCAAAAAACAACCTACTAGCTACTAAATAAAAAAAATAAAATTACATTGTTAGCTTATCTTTGACACTCAGAGGCCAAAGTGAGAAAAATGGAGTAAGAGGAATAGAGAGAGAGCAAAAGGAGAGAAAAAAGGAGTAAGAAGAAATAGGGAGAGAGTTAAAGGTAAGAAAAAAGGAGTAAGAAGGAATAGGGAGAGAGTTAAAGGTGAGAACAAAGTAAGAAAAAAGGAGTAAGAGGGAATAGGGAGAGAGTTAAAGGTGAGAACAACGTGAGGAAAGCAGAAATAACCACACACCCGACACATACACACGTATACACACAGGCATACACAAAAAGAAAAAAAACAACCTAACACCGATAACCAGCACTTAAATTAATCTTTAACTTAGAACAAAATAACGAAAATAATAAAATATGTAGACAATTGTTGATACCTCCTGATGAGCGAACAGAACGATTTCAAAAATGTTTCTCTATGAAACACGAGAGTCGAGATGCAGTGATAAAGAGATTGTTGATAAATGGGAGGAATAATAAGCAATAATTGTTCAAATACGCGACTGGCAGATATGTGCATTTATTTATTTAGATAGATAAATAGGAGCGTCTAGTTTTGAATGCCATGTTATAAAGCAAACTTTTCTCATACCAAATTGACTCAATCTAGAATGTTCCTACAAATTGACTTGGTTCCATAGTAAGCTGTTCAAAGTAGAATTATCTTGATTGATAACGAAATAATTTCCTATTTTCCACTTGCGCCAATGATGGCTGTCTAAGCCTACTTAAAAGTTCGGATTTGGAAATATGATTTCTAAGGCAGACTGAAATAGCGTACTTAGCGTTATTAGTAAATTGGCAAAACCCAAAATGTTTTATCGTCTATTGAGTCTTGTTTCATACTAACATCTGATTAGTCAATCTCTCCTCCTTTCTTTATATATATATATATATATATATATATATATATATATATATATATATATATATATATATATGAAAGTAGTGAAAGCAACATGGAGAGATAGAGCGAAAGATATGAAAACGCCAGCATGAATTGTACGCTTCATTATTGTTACTGAATGTGCGCATGCTTTCGTGACAAGATGATTATTACTGCGTTCCCATGTCAGCAATTTCATGAGATTGCACGTTGCCTGCTAAGAGTAAATAATGGTCTTTGCTTTCCATCATATTCACAACGCCACGATTTCACCGGAAAAAAATTACCTACATCTGTATTCTTACGGATCTTGTGCAAATTAACAAATGTTATTGCACCCACACATACATACATGCCTGTACGTCTCTCTCTCTCTTTCCACACACACACATGCACACAGCAAAACACACACAACACACATCAAAATACACACATATATATATATAAATATATATATATATATATATATATATTTAAATATATATATATATATACACACACACACATATATATACATATACCAGCCTGCACGACATCAGTCTCTCCCTGTATCTTTCTCCCCTCTCTATATATATATATATCTAAATGTATGTATATATATATATATATATATATATATATATATATATATATATATATATATATATATATATATATATATATATATATATATATAGAGAGAGAGAGAGAGAGAGAGAGAGAGAATATATACATCCTATACCATTAGTGAAACATTCAAACACTTTGGCTCTAAAATCAGGCAAAGAAAAAAAAAACTCTTATTTAAAAAAAAAACTCATCCCAGTGAGAAATATATCTGAATGTATGCGAAACCATGTACATTAGCCTGGGTTTCCGATCATTTATAATATATTCCCCAATAAGGCGTTAACAGTAAATTGTACCTTTTTACATTGCACCGACATAATGCCATTTTCACAAGTCTCAAAAACTAAGTAAAAGACTTTATTATTTAAATTTAAATAAAACAAAAACAAAACTGGTAGATATTTTCAGCCTCACATTAAATTTATCTTATTTTACGCACCGTGTCCCTTCAAGATGTGGAGGCTGATGGCTTTCTACGAGATTTTATATATTATAACATTGTTTCTTTTCTTTCCTTCCTCATCCCCTTTCTGTCATCTATTTGCACAAACTCGTTAGATATGTTACTTGTTGTATCTCTCTGCTCATCTTCTCTTCAAAATGTCATGTCTGTGTAGAATTCTCCATGCCCACTTTCCTTGTTATGCTTCAAAAACGTCAACTGTCTCTTTCTGATTGTAAGTATAAAGTTCTTGATTTTTGTTTTCTTTAAAACTTCTTCGTCGCTCTCGTATTCCCACCGTAGTGTTCTCAGCATCCTTATATAGAAACTCATCTCTTTTTCCCCAAGTATCCACTTAATCTTTGAGTAATTTTTCAACATTCATCTGCCAAAAAGAATTGATTGATATTATATATTAGGTGAACCTTCTTTTCTTTGATTCAAATTACATTTTCCTGCTTTTAATTCTTTGTTTTTGGAAGATAAACTTTTGTGATTCCAATGTGATTTTTGATTTCTGTTATATTTGCTTGATCTAAAAATCGAAAGTAGGATGTATCCAAAGCATTTTTTTATTTCCAAGGGCATTTTCATGTCGGCTTTGAAGCTCATGAAAAGCAAAGTAAAAAGATTGCAAATATTAATGCTGGTAGGCGTAACATAATCTCTCTATACGCATCGCTATCATTGGACCATGTGTCATACTTAACTAGCTGAAAAAAATATACATTATCAAAGTTATTTTGAAACCAATTAAAGCGAGATATCAGAGTTAGTTTTCTTATTCCTCATGGAATTTTAGTTAACAACGTGTCTTCTTGACATGGGATAATAAATAGCACAGGAATTCAGAAGAAACACTGAGTAAGATGCTTAACAGGTTCATGTAATATACACTACAGGTAAAATGTTTGGGTCCATCCTGCATTTCTTTGAAAAACATCTACAAATGAGATATTTTTATATATTTACAATTAATAATAAAAGATCATTAATTACTGTGTATTTTCAGCATTTAACTATAAAATATTATCATACAACAGCACCTTTTTTTGGTTTCCTTAATAAAACCATCATCTGCTTTAAGTACTGCTTTCCAAATTCTTGAACTACTTTCTAACAGTTTGTTTTTAAAGTAAATTGCAGACATTCCCAAGCATTCTTTTCACTTTCCCTCTTTCGATATTATTCTCTTTGAACTTACCTTATCCAATATATCTCATATTAATTTAATGGGAGACAGGTCAGGGGATTTAGGCCGCCAAGACATAATTTGTTTTTGAAATTAGGATTCTTTGAATAAAAATTCAATTTGTTCCCTCGCCTCAATTCTTAGTTTCTTTGATTTTTGCCATTTTATGGAAGTTATTTCAAAATTAAAAAGAAATAAATAAAAAAGAGAAGGGTTCTGAGTTAACATTTAGAATCAGTGTCAAGATATTAATTAGTTGAACATCTTTGTAATCTCAAAAAATTTACTGAAGATTAATGGTCAATTCAAAATATATTGTTTCTCATACAAAATATTCATAATTTAGCAAAATGATTTGTGACAAGACAACTTCAAAATTGACCTTTTTGGTAATAAGTCTGGATAAATAATGAAAAATAAAAGCAAATAGAGTGTAGTTATTGAAATTTTATGTTTTCCTTTAAAAAATACAAAATATCTAATTAAAAAAACCAAAAAAAACCCGGACATGCCGTGTGTTCCCAAAGTCTTTCTCTGTTGTAAAATATCAATTTACATTTGCATTAATCACAGTCGAGATCATAAGTGCAGTGTGAATCGTTTAAATTGATTTATAGAATGTGTTTAGCCAGGATTAAATAAACTGTGAATTTAGAGATATCCTTTCCATACACTGCCATGCATGGAAAACCCAGATTTTTTTTATACTATTTAACCCATAGACGAAGGAGAATATGTGATTCATCTCTTATTCAAATTAATTTTTGTGAAATTGAATGCAATGAACCCTACCGAAATTTGAATTCGGCTCGACCGATTTCTCTTTAGTTAACAATTACATAACTTTTACATGACTTATGTTGGATGATAAGTGAACAGAAAGGAACCAAGAAATACTTAAAGTAATAAAAAGACATCAGTTCCTAGAGATCCATGATCACTTATGGAGGAAAAAAGAGACTGAAAGTGTACCGAATAATATATATCCAAAGGGTACATCAAAAAGTTAATTAAATTGCTCATCGATTTAATCATTCCTCCAGTAACCTTCATCAAACTGTGTTGGACTATAGACAAGACCATTGCCAAGGTGACAGTCAATGTAATAGAACAACAGGGATTAGTGCATTCACACCTTCCACAAATAGTATTACTTAGTCGGAATTCAAACCAGGTTCACGGATTCAGTGTTGAATATCATCAATTTTCGTAGCACTTTCCACAATCGGTCATTTAAATGTTCTGCGAGAGAACTATTCGACATCCCTCTATTTGTTTACCTGAGAAATGCGTAGAATATAAGGTACTTAATTACTTCTGTTTTGTTTAATAAATACGCACCTAATACAATGCCAAAGACTCAATCAAGGTCGTGGGTTACTGAGTGAAGCTTGCTTCTTACAAATGGCAAAAGATGGAAAGAAAACGATTAGAACTTGTATATTTGGCATGGTGGCTCAAGAAATATATACATACAAACATATATATATATATATATATATATATATATATATATATATATATATATATATATATATAAAAAAATATGTGGTTCAGTTCATTTAATTAATTTTTTTTTTAGTAAATCCTGGTAGTAGCAGTACACGAAAGATTAAATTCGAATTGAAATATGTTTTTTCGAAATATGTTAGTGTTAACGGATTAAAAATTTTGGAGCGTGCATTCACAACGCTAAGGTTGAAATTTTTTTAAAATTTAAGAAAGTACGTTTTTTACTAATATGGTAATTTGAGAATTTTTTTGTTCTAGGAGTTTTTCAGTCGATGTGACATGAAATAAGATGTTCAATAAATAGAGTAATGTCGCAGCTGTTATCCCGAAAATTTGCACCATGTTCTTTTCAAATCAAATATGTGTTTCAGTTCAATTTATATTACATGAATCATTCATACAAAAATAGATAAGTTAATGATATAAATAGCGAAAAACATCTTATTCAACTTAAAAACAAGGAACATAACATTCATTGAGAGGTTCCTGGGTTAATGTAACTTTAATAAATTAGCACCTAAGTGAATATCAGTCAGTTATGTGCCATGCGTGATACACGTTTAGGCGATCATGTATCTTTGATGCATGACAGACGAGGCAGATTTTTCCCGCAGTTGGTTGCCTTTTCTTACTGCTGTAGACCAGTTGCCATCCAAGGATATGGAACCGAGTCTGTTCTGCTATTTACCCATAGTTGGGGGTAGAAGGAAATGATCCATACCATTCCCAAAGGTATTAGTACGTAAGTGAATGTAATAGATTCGGCTGGAATTCGAACTCGGCTCTCCGATTCCTCGATCCGAGCCGCTGTACCATAGGTGAGTGATCCGAAATCAGAGAGGTCTATGGCGTCGTGCTGTGTCCCAGATTTATCTAGGCTTTGGTGGGTCGGGAAAAGATTGTCCGTTGTCTCCTCCTCTGCCTTTTCAACCACGGAAACGTTCACCCCCACCCACCCAGACTATGATAGTCAAGTTCCTGGTTTCGAATTATGTGGCCTAAGAATGGTTTCTTTCAGCACTCAGTGGTTTGAAGCAGAATGTGTTCTTGCTGATCTTGCTGAAGAACTCTTTTCTACAGAGTGCCCCTAAAGTCTGAAGAGATGGGAAATGTCATTAAGTATTTTTTTTATCCTCTACAGATTAAACATGGTTTTATCGAAAGAATTGACTTCTTTTTCTGGGGTATGCTAAAGGAGAAGTTGTGCTCAATGAAAATCACAGATGCAATACACTTGATTGAAAGCGTAAAAAGTGAATGTGCCAAAATTGACCGCAATATGGAGTTATTCTATCAACTTTTGCATCATAAATGATAGAATTTACATTGAAGAAGTTATTTGCTGATATCCCGATTCAATAAAATGTTGAAAATTTAATTTCTTGAAAATATGAATGTTCTGACTTTAAGGACATCATGTAGTAATTTCCAGAATAATTCGATTATATTCAACTAACAATATATTTTTTTAACCCTTTTGTCTTTTAGTACAGCCAAAATATAAGCTATATATGTTAATTGTACAATACACATTGTGAAATTCAACTCTATAAAAATGACTAAATGACGGTTGAAGAAAATGTTTGAAATTCTTCACATTTAAAGGAATTACATTTGATCATGAAATTTCGTGATATGTCCCAAACTATGAATAAAGCAAAATACAAATGGAAATTATTAATGAATGATAACTAATTCGTCCTTGCAATGAATAGTGTTGCCATATATGGTCTAGTGTCCTTACTTTTCATCTCGAGGTTCTCGACAAATCCAAAGACGAATATGCGATGTGCTAGTTCTTGATTTGGAATCTCGACTCCAGTCACTTTCTCACAGACATGGAGTAGCTTCTCTCTATCCTTTCTACAAATATTTTCATGGCAATTGCTCTGACGACTTATTTTCCCTGGTGCCAAGACTGTATGAATTTAAGCGTTGGCATTTCGGTCCCACCATTCCACTGTCAAAACAGTTAAATGGAACCGCCTTTTCTAATCCAAAAGCTTCTTTCCTCTTACTTGCTTCCCTGATAGCTATAATCTTCAAATATTCAAATGTAATGTTAATCGACATCTTCTGATGTCTTGATCTTGATCGCCGTCCTTCTCTTTATTCTTTCCCCAGACACCTCCCTCTTTACACTTACTTTCACACTGTCTAATGGCTTGCATACTAGTGGCACTCCCGCCTTGCTTAGGGTGAAATGCTTATAAATGCTCAAGAAAACCTTGCGGTTTACGAGATATGGTTATTCACCGACACACCTGGACATTTTCGTCTGTCAGTATGGCTTTCTCTTTTTATTCTTTGTTTTCCGTCTCTATAAATCTTAAATCCCATTTTTGATGTCCTTATCTAACGTCCGTTGTTACTGAAACCATTAAAATGTCCATCTAGAGAGCTAAGAGACAAGAAAGTAGACTTTTACTTTAAAAGTATTTTTTCTGAGTGCTTCCGTTCAATTTGACTAAATATAGCATATTGCCATTCTTTGGCGTTTCCATCTATGACAAATCAAAAACGGTAAGAAACAATTAGTTTAGAAAATTCTTCTTCCAAGAAATATTTTAAAGCAGAAATATTTATTCTATTTCATGTTTTTCGGTTTATTGTACTTCTCAATACAGTTAATAATATGGTCGGAGTAATTTTTAATTAAATAATTAACAATATTTTTTCGATGCGTTAGTTCTGATAATTACTAGTGAATAGAGAGTTTAATCCTCACAGGGCACTCTGTACTTATAGCTTTGTGCTGGAGATTAAGATAATCTATTGACTGACAAGGATATTTCATATTTAAATACATTGATTTTAAACCCCGGCAATGATTCTAATATAAAAAGGCAGGAGAACAAATAATAATAATAATAATAATAATAATAATAATAATAATAATAATAATAATTGCAGACAGCAATGCATCTTTTAAGATCATCCAAAAGCTATCAAAATACAAGGGCCTTGAAATCGAAATCTCAAAATATGGCACATAAGGACATCAGCAATCCCTGTTTTAGTTAAAACCCTCAGACTGAATGGAAAAGATTTCAATAGACACATTGAAGGGATTCCTGGTAACTTATGCCTTAAAGAGATACAACAAATTGTTCTCATGCATACAGCCCATAACCTACGAAGGCTTTTATCTATATAAATTATGTGCTTTTTTAATTGCTCAGTGGCAAATATCATAATGCTTAGTTTCACTGGACGGGACCCGGAAAGAAGTACACACTAGAAATCAAAAGAAATAATAATCTGGATCCTTAAGACTTTAGAAATGTACAAAGTCTCCCCTGTGGTGTTAAATTTCCTTAAGCACAACATAGGAATGTGGAACACCAAACTATACCTTAGTCACACCGGGGGCACTGCCATATCCAACCGTCTGAATATCCGGCGTGGAATCTTTCAAGGAGACTCTCTGTCACCCCTTCTGTTTTGTTTGTCCTTAACCCCTCTTACACATGAACTGAACAACAGTTGCTATGGTTACAAAATAAATAAGAAAATATTCAATCACCTACTCTACATGGATGATCTCAAACTCTTTGCCAAAGACGACAATGAGTTGAAAGGCCTCCTCAATATTATAAAATACTTCATTGACGACATAGGTATGGACTTCGGATTAGATAAATGTGCAAAAGTAACATTCAAGAAAGGTAGAATTACAGAAACACCCTTAATAGATATAGATTTTGTCACAAAGATTAGGGAACTGGAGCATGATGAAGCTTATAAGTACCTAGGAATTAGCGAAGGAGATGGCATACAACACCCACAAATGAAGGAAAAAATAAGAAAAGAGTACTACAGACGTGTACGTCTGGTACTAAATACTGAGCTAAACCCAAAAAAACAGAATATCAGCCATAAACACATTGGCTGCCCCTGTGGTGCAATACAGCTTTAATGTCCTTAACTGGACCATAGCTGAAATTAAACGAATGGACGCCAAAACGAGAAAGCTTCTCACTTGCTATCGCATGCATCATTCCAAAGCTGATGTTGATCGTCTGTATGTGCCCAGATCCGAAGGAGCCAGATGTTTAGTTCAACTAGAACTGCCCTACAAAACTACAACAATTGGCCTCCAAAGATATTTGGAAACTACAGAAGACTGGATGATGGTATGCGTCAAGGAACATGAAAGTAGTAAGCGTCTTTACTCCGTAATGAAAGAAGCCATCAAATTCAAAATGGAATTTCAAATGGACGTAGAGATGCAACTACAGCACAATACACCGGCTGAAACTGCAAAATACCTAAAAAAGACAGCAAAGACGAATGCAACCGACCAAATACAGAAGCGATGGCAAGATAAACCGCTTCATGGCCAATACTCTGCCCGTACCAAACAAGCTGACGTAGACAAAACTCGTACCCATCAGTGGCTACGTAGTGCAGGGTTGAAAGCAGAAACTGAAGGTTTTATCCTTGCTGCGCAGGACCAATGCTTGCTAACTAGTAATTATCAAGCACATATACTAAAATATTGTGTCAGCTCAAAATGCAGATTCTGTGATAAATATCCAGAAACGATTGATCATCTTGTATCAGGTTGCACGACGTTGGCACTCACTGAATATAAAATCCGACATGACAGAGTGGGCCAATATCTGCACTGGAAAATCTGCAACTTCTACGGGAAGGAAACTGAAAGAAACTGGTATGAACACCACCCAGACCCGATTACGGAGATAGGACCTGTTAAAATTCTATGGGACTACACAATACACACTGACAGAACAATCAAGGCCAACCGCCCAGATATTGTTATTAAAGACCACAAACAAAAACGGTGCCTCCTTATTGATATGGCAGTCCCTGCTGACTGCAATGTATCTTTAAAGATATTCAAAAAGTTGTCAAAATACAAGGACCTTGAAATAGAAATCTCGAAAATGTGGCATATGGGAACATCAACAATCCCTGTTGTAGTTGGAGCCCTAGGACTGGTTGGAAAAGATTGCAGTAAACTAATTTAAGGGATTCCTGGAAGTCCATGCCTCAAGGAGATACAAAAAATGTTCTGACAAGTACAGCCCACACTTTACGAAGGGCTTTATCTATGTAATTTTTTTTTGTCAGTGGAAAGTGTCATGACGCCATTTTTAACATTAGGTCCCTGGGCGGGACCCGGAAAGAAATGTGTAAACGCCAGAAATCAAAGAAAATAATAATAATAATAATAATAATAATAATAATAATAATAGGATTTCATTGCAGTCTTTTTCTTTTTAAACTTGAATATTTTAAATAAAACTGTGCGAAGATTTAGAGACCCAGCTGACATAGTTCAGTAAACGTTTTCACTAATTACTGGATGATTATAAAAGACAAACTTTGTATTGCTAATCATGTGTGGTTGATGGCTCAAAGTTTGTTCATACAAAAATATACACTTACAGATGTGATTTGAATTTTCACAACAATTGTTGACACGATAAATAAAATATTAGATACTTTAATATTATTACCATTTTAAATTCAACCGTTCACAGAGAAGTCGAAAATCAGTTGATCATAAGACTGTTAAATGGAATGCTTTAAATTACTCATCCAAAATTATTTTAGATGACTCAAAGTTTTTTTTCTTCTAATAGAAAGGCAACAGAAACATCGTTCCCATATTTTATATAAGAAGAAAGTGGAACTGCATTCACTCATTCACAGTTTTTATCTATCTATAGGTTTTAAATTGTTTAAAATAAAGAAATTATAGAACAAGTTGTAGCGATCATCATTGCCATCACACATACATACACGCAGATCATACGGCAAGCTTTCATTAGCTAATCTCTTCAAAACTAGCTTGCTGATTGGTCAATGTTAATTTTCCCGCGAACAAGCTTCGGAGCCTGTCAAGTGTGACACAGCCTTATATAAACAAAACACGAATAAGCCTCTTACGCATTTCTCTTTATTCATCTTTTTCCTTGCTGCCAAGATGTAATCTTCAAGAGCTCCCGTCTTAACTGTTCGGTCAGACGTTAAAGAACTTTGCCAACAACTCTTACCGACTTTCTCGCAAGTCGTCAGTAGAGTCCAGCTATTACGCCTGTCTACCCAAATCCAGGACTTTACTCACAACGCACACAAACACAGATGTTTGTATCATATTACACATATTCTTCCTCTCTGTGACTAAGCCAAGTTCATGAACCATAACTCTCTTACTTACTCAAAACAACACAATAATTAATAAACTGGATTCTATTCTAACACCAGACTCTATTCAACATAGAATCCTGAACATTCTTATTCAAGAAAAATTCTTTTGAACATTCAATCTTAATCAGAATACAGTTGGGGGGGAGCAATTTTTTCTCCTTAATAACGACACACTATTGCATGATTATTTTGTAGGTTATTGTTTCAATATATATATTTTTGGTTGATGTACAATTGGAGTCTCGTTATTTTTTCTTTTGAATCATTAAATGTATAATAGATAAATGCTCTTAGAACACGCAATTACATTTGATAACCTCAGCGCATAAACCGAAGCAGCATTTACAAAGTAGTTATGTGAAAATCAGGTTCCCTTTTCAAGATCATTAACTATGATTAGGGTTGTTTTTTTGTTTCTTCCGTCATCTGTGAGGATTTGGCTTTATTTTCGGAAATAGCTGAGTGTATAAATCCAAATGTGTTTAAGAATATCTTCTGGTCAAGAAGATTTTCGTTTGAAAACATTCTTACTGTCTTAATTTAAAACCTATTGTATATATGCAGATAAGAGATCACTTTTTCATTCCAAGATTTATGTTACTCCTACTACTATCCTGTCCGAAGCGTTACAATTCTATTCACGGAATTGCTCTGTGAAAGCAACGTTTGCTTACCTGGTCATTATTGGCTAGGTTCAACTTCAATAACAACCCTTCTTTAGCTATGCATTTCATGAAATGATGGGATTATTACTGGGAACATTCTTTAAAGTCGCTTACCATTATAACTTTCAGGAACATAGTCAAGAGTTGCTGCATGTCAGCTCTGTCAATAAATATTTGGCATTCTTCAATTTTAGAAATAGCCAAAAGATAGGATCTATGTCTGGTAAAAAAAGTTTGATGGCACATGTTTTTAATGAAATTTATAGCCAAAATTCTCGCGAACTTAAATTCAACATGTGGAAGAGCATTATCATGGTGGGCGAGGTTTCAGTTCGTGTTTTTCACTTAAAACGAATTCTCATTTCTTTCAGTCCTTCAATAAAAAATACATTTGTTCTCTGTATTTTACTTGTGTCCTCGGGATGATTTTCCTGCCCTTACTGTAATCATCTGTACCATTCAAAACCACTGGAAGGTTTTCATAGGATGTTAAGTATAAACTCTTTTAAATATGATTAACTTTTCCCTTGCACGTTTATCAAAATTCTCTCAAAAGATTTCTTATTCACATGCTCCAGTTTCATTTATCTCGTTTTCCACGAACAGTATAAAATGAACACTTGTGACTTCCCCTACTACTCGGCAACAAATGTACACTTTTATCCGTGTCGCATTGTCTGGACGTACTCGGGTGTTTATGATAGCGTGAATCATTATTCCGGCGAGGCATTCCGGTCATTCCGAATACAGATATAAGTTTCTATTGTTAAAGTTAACAATGCTTCTATATATATTAATAGCAAGAAATTAAAATAATTAAAGGTTTATATTTATTGATCTGTTAATTGATTTGTTATGTGAGTGATTGTTTGCTTGTTTTATTCATTATATATCCATCTGCGACAAAGTTTGGTCAGTGATCACCATGTCACACAAGCAAGAGAAGCTAGTTATGGCTGTCAGAAAATATCTGCGACCACATCACCTTAAATCTGGAAGCCTAACTCCCCAGACTGCAACCCCTTGATTATTATGTGTGGGGCGCTGTTGAATGAGAGATCAACAAAACGCCTTGTAACATCAAAGATGAACTGAAAGTAAAGATTATGGCAGTATTCAGCATCTTAAACAAATAGACCGTACAGAAGAGTTTCAGGAGATTACAAAGTCCTCTGGTGGCTGTGGTTGAAGCCAAAGACGATTTTTATGAATACATTTACTTTTTAGTATTTCAAGATATTTTTGTGTAATTTTAGTAAATATGTGTCTTAAAATGAGATGTCAATGTTATTTTTATTTTTGCGTCATTTAAACGACAATTTATCCGTGGCATATTGTAGATTTTGTTTTACAAATGAACGTTAAGAATAACATAGCCTGAGTTTGTTAGAAATAAGGACATTTTAACAAGACATAAATTGTTGCTCATATTAAACAAGAAACTGCTGTCATTTTTGCGAAACGTGATGAGGAAAGAAGACTTGGAGATTTGAACACACACGAGAGAGAGAGAGAGAGAGAGAGAGAGAGAGAGAGAGAGAGAGAGAGAGTGGTTAAGTCTTCCTCCACATTAAAAGAGCGAGGATAAAAAGAGAAACGTATCTCATAATCTCAAGCCAGTTTGTTTGTTTCGTTTTCCTTTCTTTCTTTTTTCATTTTATCTGCTTGTCTTTTCGTTTCTCTTCAAGCATTAATAATTTTTCCTTTTCTATCCCACACATTCCTCCCCATTTTTTACACATTCTTTTTCTAATTCTGTTGCCGAGTGAATATAAACAGTTAAGCAGTTCACGGCTTTATTATGCCGCTGTATACAGCACTTAAAGAGAGCGCAGCCTGGTCCTCTATTCATGTCTTGTAATGGTGGTTGGGTGTGAGACGGTCGGTCTAAGACAGAGATAATCTGATTCTAGATAGAAATTTCGATTTAAGTGTAAATAATCCTGAAATTCTTACAGGCACAAAACCAAAAAACGAGAAAATAAGTCTGGTTAAAATCCAAGTTCAGTCTCTATTTATTCTTATTCGGACAGAATTCGTCATGGGTGGAAATTTTAAGTTTCAGACAGGAATTCTGACTGCTGAAATGTTGATCTGTCTAAAAACTACAAATCTGCAATGCAACTTTTGAGTCACAGAATTTGAGAAGAATGGAACGATATTCAGAAATTTCGTCAAAATATAGCGCAATGGGTGAAAGATGAAGATCATTAGGTTAGACAGAGTTGGAAGACATTTTGAAATATGATGTAATGGTAAAAGGGCAAACAAAAATATTCAGAATCAATAATCAATGATTGACTAACGTGAATCCATAAGAAACCAGAAACTAACATTAAACAATGGAGAGCGTATTTCAATGAGACGGTGGATATCTTGCGAAACGATAAGAAATATATAGTAATACTCTTGCTTAGAATAATTTATTATTGGATCTGGAAACAGAAGTTCATTTCTGGGTATTATAACTGTTTTATCTTTGCGAGTAGAACGAAACTCGAAATTGTTTTACATATGATATTACACTTTTTTTACAATAAAAGGCACATGTTTTCATATTACCATTGTTTGGTTTATTGCATTTTCTGTAAACATTGATTAAATAGCGAATAAAAACTCAACATCGCCATCCCAAATGATCGAAAATGACTAACAATCGTCAAACACAGCGGAATGAGGGTATTGTTTTAAGCAAAATAACCCTGTTTAGTGACCAAGAGTAATAAGCATAAAATCTACAAAAACAAAGACCCCCCCCCAACTTGTGCAAACACAAGTATCAACATCAGACAGTACTTCGTAAATTTAATTACTAAACACTTCAAAAATAAAATCCTCAATATAAGATATTCAACAGGAAGTCAATCAAAATTAGCTATTCTTGCACTGATAATATGTACCAAATTATTAATTCCCATAAAAATTACATTTGAAGTAAATTCCATAAAAAACTAAATCTAATATGGAACCCCCTGTAATATATACAGTGGGTAGCAAAAGTATTTAACACATTGGTTTTTGTTACATATCTCAAAAAATAACAGATCAATTTCAACGAAACTTATAGGAAATATTTAAACGAACATTGTCGATCAAAACATTTTTAAAGCATTCTGAATGTAAAAATAAAGAAAAAAGTGTGCAAGACAATAAGAAACACTACCTGCCAAAAAAGTGAAGTTTTGTTGAAATCGGTTGAAAAATGTAGGAAATCCGATCCCATATATAAACGAACACACACACACACACACACAACCAACCAACCTGGGTTTTATAATAAGTATAACTCGATAACTCGATATTAATAAGTATAAAACGATATGAGTTGTCCCCCTTTCATTAATACCTCTTAATCGTGTTTTCAAATTGATTTCGTGCAATAATAATGTAGGAAATCCGATCCAATATATAAACGCACACACACACACACACACACAACCTGGGTTTTATAATAAGTAAGATATATGTATCACATATCATTTAGATATATTTATACAGACCACAGCTAGAAAGAAAGAAAGAAAGAAAGAAAGAAAGAAAGTAGTGACTGAGTTAACCGGTTTGAGTGAATGGATCAAAAACAAAGCTAAAGATTCATAGCAACCAATCAAAAGTCACTTAGATTAAACAAAAAGGAAACACAAAAAAATGACGTTGTGAATAACTGTCATCACCATGTCTGGAAAAGAACTTGGCATTTAAAAGAAAAAAATGACTTGAATATCGTCTTTTTCTCTGACTTTTGTGCTGTTGCTATTTTGATTGACTGCATCTCTTTCGCTTTGCCAACCTCATCCTCGTCTACAAACTTTTACCATTTCAAATACGTCATATTTATTTATTTTGTTGCCTTGATTTATCCTTTACTGATTTGTCTTTTCTTAATTTGTCCTTTCATGAGTTGTCCTTTCTTAATTTGTTCTTTCTTGATTCACCTTTTCTAGAATTATCCTTTCTTAAGTTATCCTTTCTTGATTTTTCCCTTATTCATTTATACTTTATTTATCATTTCTTTATTTGTTCTTTCTAGATTTGTCCTTTCTTAATTTGTCCTTTCTTGTTACATCCTTTCTTGATTTATTCTTCCTTGAGTTATCCTTTCTTGATTTGTTCTTTATCGATTTGTCCTTTCTTGAATGTTCTTTCTTGATTCATCTTTTCTAGAATTATCCTTTCTTAAGTTATCCTTTCTTGAGTTATCCCTTATTGATTTGTTTTTCTTGATTTGTCCGTTCTTAATTTATTCTTTCTAGATTTATCTTTTATTGATTTAGCCTTTCTTGAGTCACCATTTCTTGATTTGTCTTTTCTTGATTTATCCTTTCTTGATTTATTCTTTCTTAAGTTATCCTTTCTTGATTTATCCCTTATTGAATTGTCCTTTCTTGATGTATCCTTTCTTGATTTATTCTTTCTTGAGTTATCCTTTCTTGAGTTATCCTTTCTTGATTCATCCTTTCTTGATTTATTCTTTCTTAAGTTATATTTCTTGAGTTATCCTTTCTTGATTTATCCCTTTCTGGATGTATCATTTCTTGATTTGTCATTCCTTTCTCAGTTCGTTTCTTTATAATTAAATTTTTCCTCTTTTCAGTATTTTTTAAAATACTCTTTGCTTGTTAATTCTGCGTAAGCATTTTCTTTTGTGCTCATATGTAACCCATCGTGACCAGTAGTTGAGGTTTAAAATTTTAGTCAGTAATCTGTTTTGAAACGGTAAGTTTTACTCGAATTTATACGCTGGTATAATTATGCTCCTATGTTCTACTTTCCTAACTTTGTAATTTAACGGAATGGGATACAAATTAACGGGAAAAGCTATTAGCCAAAATGGCTGACTTTGTCTGTTATATAGACATGGTTACTTTTACAACACTTGCCGCCACGAAGTGGTATAACGTGACACAACGGCATTTTTCATTGTTTCTTTTTTCCTATACTCTTTTTAATGTGATTACTCATATTTTCTTTATTCTCGGTTTGTTTGCATCTGTCAAACTTTTTTTCCATTTCTTATCGCTGCAGTTAACCATCTCTGTATTCTTGCTTGCTTCCTCATATTTAATATTAGTTTCGCATTTGTCAGGTTATTTTTTTCTTTTATCAGTACAGAGATTAGAACCGATGATCGGTGTTCGAATACTGAATTTGACTGCGTCCGCTTCTTTTACCGAGCTTCCAAGAAAAGTTTTTGATTACTTGCATGCTGTGATGCTCGATAAAGAAGAGTGCATTTAAGTTCTAAGATCTTACATTCTAGGAGAATAACTTAAAGAAATACTTCCCGTTTCCTGTTAACAAGAAAGAACCATGAAAGAACCATGTTTCCGTCCTTCTCATTATACGACGAACATTTTAGTAGAACTCTGCAAACTCTTAGATGGCAAAACAAATGTAAGCATACGTTTATATATATATATATATATATATATATATGTGTGTGTGTGAATTAAAATTAATGAGAACCAAAGAATTTACCTCATACAGATAATCATTTCGTCCATGGAAAAATAGTTTTTTTTCCGTGGACTTAAAAATCCAAATACACGTACTATGATAAATGGCACAGTGGATAAAGGCGTTGGTTCGATCCAGTGACATGACCCAAAGAGTGTGAGTTCAATACCTGATTAGGGCGGTAGAGAACTTGAAGAGAGGAATTAACAGGAGATAACTGATAATTGACATCCATTAGACATGGCACGTGGAACTAGAACAGTTTACCCCAGCGAGCGAAATAAAGGGTTCAGTTCGACATTCCAACCACCTGAAGAAGGCCGAAGCGTATAACGGCCGAAACGTTGTAATAAATATGGCGGAAAAGATGAGGACAATAGTCCGAATAATGCAAATAGTGTACATAATACCTCATCTCAGAAATATAGACAGACAATGAATAAAAATTTTCTTCACAGGAAATTTGAAATGCAAAGGAAAGAAAGAAGGAAAAAAAGAAAAAGGAAAGCATAAGAGGAGAGGGAGTGAGAATTGGCCTATAACAGAGGAGATATAGAGGGTCAAGGGACGTAATGTCATTAATTGTTATTCACTTATATGCTCTATAATACAAATTATATTGTGTCTCTTTTGTGGATCAGTTTTGATATTTTGAATTAAGAGTATCTACTTGGATTACTTACCGACATATTTTTTACCTATATATATATATATATATATATATATATATATATATATATATATACACACACACACACACACACATACACATATATATATATATATATATATATGAACTTTATGCCAGTACTTAGAAAATGGAACTACAATGCTTTTAATGTTGCTGCTCCTAATTGTACTTGTACATATGTCTATATTCTTTATCTTCCCCATATCTTTCTTAAAGTTTACATTATGATGTGAACTTAACAATTACTATGATGAGGTAAGACAAAATTGAATGCGACGAAGAGGTTTTTTCCATCGATATTCGAATCAATAGTATCTGCCTTGAAAATCAGCATTCCCTGGTTTATCTGGTGTTGATGAGAAATACGTGAGTTTCTATAAAGAAATAGCAACCACCTCTTCAGGATTGGTTATCTCTACATTTTAATCTATGTGTGTTTTCAAACTATAATTGGTTATTGTATTCTTCATCATATGTTTTCTTTCTCTCGAACATGTCTACAAGCAGTAAATATGCATTGTGTGAATAAGGGGGGGAATTGAAAACTTTCTCGGGATTAACGAATGAGAAAAAAATTTCTTGATTTATTTGCTAATTCTTGCAAATACAGAAAAAATGAAATCAAAGGAGAATTGAAAGTCTTGGCAACATTTCCAAGAACTGACAAGATGGGAAATCGGGAAAAAAAAGTTAACATTTGATTATATAAAAAAAAAAGAGAAATAGAAATTTAATAAAAAGCACATGTTTTCTAACATATTGAAAAATGCAGAATGCAATAACAAAATGAAAAACAATTTGAAAGAGAGGATGATTGAAAATAGAAAAATGAAACAAGTCAGGTTAAACAAGAGACAAACTCTTTGAATGGCTAACATAAATACCATTCCTAAAAAAACAATAAAAACAATTACAATTTACCAAATCCAAGATTCATTTATTATTTGAATATCAAATTTTACTCTTTCAATAATGTTTATATTTTCAAAACTTAGCATTTATTTTATCTCGGCAAAACATTCCTCGGTGGTTGAACGACACCAGAAAAATTCGATTCACAACTATTATCGTTTTACCTCGTGATTATCTAGAATTTTGCTATTGTAAAACTGTAAATTTAAAATATATGATATCCAATTTGAAAAATCAAACTTCTTTGAAGCTTGTATTAAATGATGATTCCAACTATCGTTTCCAGGTTAGGTAATCATTAGTTTTGCTTTACACTCATATTGTGAAAGTATGTTGAAGTTTGCAGTAAAATAATTTAAAAAATTCAGATATAAACAAAAAGACAATCGAAGACAATTATTTAGGCAAATATAAAAACAATCTTCAAAAATTGACATTTTTAGAACGAAAGAATATCATATATATATATATATATATATATATATATATATATATATGTGTGTGTGTGTGTGTGTGTGTGTGTGTGTGTAAGGAGAGAAAGAGTAAGAAAGAGAGCGAGAAAGAGTGAGAGATCGTGTGAGCATTGGAAGCAGCACTGAATGGTGAGTGTTTCACGTTTGAATGCATTCTTCAGAGCAACATTTGGTTTTTGATTTGAAGATGTCATTGAAGCATAAAACTGTAGTCACCATCCAATGATGCTTTCTACGTTGACACTGTCAGTATCTACGAAAGATATTTCTCTTGAATGAATGTTTCTCTTATAAAATTATAAAAAATAAAATCCCGAATTAAATAATTGATAGGTGAATGGAATAATAATAATAATAAAGATAATATATAAAAAGTTTTCTTTTCTTTTCTGGTCTTGATATTTTCTTTTATGTCGGTCTACATCTGACAGGACTTCTATGATAAACGTCTATCTGAATTGAAAATGTAACGTTATAAAAACTGTCAACATGTAGCCATCAAAATGTTGCCTAATATACTGACAACATTTACTTTTTAATAATAAGTGAGAAAATCGACATGGACAAACAGAAAATGATAAAAACATGAACTTTAGGGAGTTTATCGACTATTGTGTATTGAATATAAACTACAAAATTGCAATAACAAATTATATAAGTAAATATATTGGATGAATTAACAAAATCTTTTTTATAGCATAGATCATTTAAATTTAAATATTTTATACGAGAAACATTATATTTTGTTTTCACAATTAAACCATCAGTTGACTTTTTGAGATTACCAAAAGTTAAATATCAATACTTGTTTAATAAACACTTACTAATTTTTAAACAATACATATGTAGCAGTCTCTGAAAAAATGTGCCATTACGAAAGAATGTTTATGTTATTTTTTAATTTATTTATTAAATTTGATGTAATTTGCACAAAATGGCAAAATTAATTTAAGCATTGAGGCAAGTGCACAAATTAACATTTTATTCAAAGAAGTCTGAAAGACGGTAAACATTCCTAGGTATGGGGTGATATATTTGGTACAAAGGCTGTCATAAACTGAGGGAAATGCTGACAAAGAGATGAAGCACTATAAGTTAAAACTGCTGCTGAAAGAAACACTTGATTATTGAGAGCAAAAATAAATAAATAAATAAATAAAAGAAAAACTGCTCCAGAGCTGACATCTGAACTTAATTCCTGTAAACAGCAACCGGTATCGCTCACAACTGTGGGAAATCGACTTAGACAACCAGGGTCCAGGGGCTGTTTAGCCATCATGAAACCCGTTACGGAATGTGAATAAACAGAAAAGACTGTTTAGGAAAAAACATACAGGGTATATTAAAAGAATGACGAAATATCTTTTAGACAGACAAGTCGAAATTTAAGATAAGAGTATATGGGAATCATTCCGGGAGAAAGACTAAATGATGAAAGTGTTGTCCCAACAGTTAATCTTCTTGGTGTATAGCGAAATTTTTTATCTTTTACTTAAAAAAAAAAAAAATTACAAACCTATCTTATTTAAGATGTCTTTTATAAAGAAATGCACGGTGGACCAATACTTTTACCTGTAGTGTATGTTAGCATTTTTGACAGTATTGGTAAATTAGGGATTAAAAGAATTCCGATAAACGAAAGAAATTTAAGACTAAATAGTACATTTTTTTTCTGAGAAGTTTTCTTATCGAAAAGCCGGAAATAGGGAAATAAGCAAAACACATAAAAATTGAGTTCAGTTATTTGAGGAAGATAAAAATTTGTAGGCAGGAATTCACATCAAATACAATATGATAAAACTGCCAAAAAGGAACAAAGAAAATTGAAGTAGAATCTCTTGAAAAATCTGGTGCGTGTTCCTAATCGTTGGTTTGAAAATGAACTTCTGTTCCTCAATCATATGCGTATCATCTCCTGAGATTTCGATCACAGTTCCTGACGAAGCAAATTTTTCAAATATATTCGATTTGACTTTTTTTTTCCAGATTATTATCTGCACCAACTTCAAAACGCACAAGTAATTTTCCAAGGTGGTTGTCGTTTCATAGTTAATAAGTGTCTAATAAGTAAAGTTTAATTTTGTTTTAATCATTTCACCTCAAGCAAGGCGATAAAGTAACTAAGACGCAAGGGGGTTACTGAGTGTAAAAGAAACCAAGAAAACATTATTGAGAAGTAAGAATAATAAAAGTATTAAATAAACTGAAATGCCGATTGACCTTATATTTATATTTTTAAAGATCTCTATTTACAGGAAAGCAAAAAACCGGTCGGGACTTTCATAGACGTCAAATGCAACAGAATAAATTATTCGAATTGAACTTAGGGTTAGAAACTTTGCTGCTAATCTATAACTTGCTTAAAGTCATAAACTCAATTTTCCATTGAGCAAATCTGATAGATAGATATGAATAGATTAAGATAGGTAGATAAATACATAGATATAAACAGAATGTGATAGATAGATAGATAGATAGATAGATAGATAGATAGATAGTCGGAGAGGGATAAATATGAACAATCGAACAAACACACACATATATACGTATGTATGTGTGTATGGTAAAATATAGTTTTAAGTTATCCTATACTTATGGATTAAAGTGCTCAATATTAGGGATAGAGCGCATGTAAATATAAAAATGGCGATTGAAGTCAGCAACCACGGTCTGTTTCATTCTAAGCGCAATCGTCAGACCATCGATTGTATTTAGCATAAAACAGACTTTAAGAATCCAAGTGTGTGATACACTATCAAAGGCTTTACTGTAATTTCTCCAAACTTTGCTGAGATTTCTAACTTTTATTCTACAATTTTCTAGGGGGATTTTATTTATTAGTTGTTCTTTGCAACCACATGAACCTCTTCGACATCCCTTCTGTTCCAGGGGAAGAATGTTGTTTTTATCGAGAAAAGAAGAAGTACAGTTCGGTAGAACAGACGTGATCAGTTTATATGTGTTGGGCAGACATGTTATTGGCCTATATTTTTTGGAAGATCTGTTTCACCTGTTATATTAGAAATTATGGTAGAAATTGTACATTTATAGGTTTTTATTATTCTCCCACCAACATTACTAATCACTACTAACAATTTACAATAAATATTAACCACTTATATTATTATTGCCACCAACCCCCTTACATATTACTATCACACCATATCTACCATTACCATATAATCCTGCCATAATTATTAACGTAAACTACCCCCTCTTCCAGCATATTTAATACCACCATAAAAATAACCAATAAGGATTACAAACTGAAATTTCTACCAGTCACATATACACAGTCACAAAAAAAAAACAAGGAAATAACCAGCTTTAATATAAAAACAATAATATTTTTGTAAATTAAAAATTATAACAATCTTCAACTACCATAATTTTACACAGAATACCTATTATCAGGATTTATACCAAAATAAATTAATACATATAACAAAATAAAATAAAATAAAACACCAACAACCACTTTTTAGTTCAAGCTGCCACCACTAGCTACCACCACTATAACTACATTCATGGTTTTATCATTCTCCCACCACCGTTACTAATCATTTCTACCAATTTACAATTTCTACCAATTTACAATAACTATTGGCTAATTATATTATCACTGTCTCCAATCCCTTGCAACATTACTACCACATCATATCATATAGACCCATTATTAAATTAAACTACCCTCTCACCCAGCATATTAAATATTAAACATCACCATATAAAATAACCAATAAGGATTACAAATTTCTACCTGTTACATATACACAGTCATCAAAAATAAACAAATAACCAGCTTTAAATATAACAAATAAACCCCCATTTTTTTTCAAAAATCTAAAAATAAATATAAATAATAATAATTTTTACCTATCATAATTTTACACAAACCCCACCACACGTATATACATACATACGAAGAAATTTATTCACTGGAAAAATAAAAATATGACATGTATACATTCACGAGACATTCACGAGAAATCTTCGCCACACTCCCAATCTTTAAATTTCAACATACAAATGCGTATGTATAGACACAACACCACCCGTATACATACATATGTCATATCCGAAACTGCCCACATATGTTTATATATGTATGAGTCCCGACGGACGACCAAGTATGTATATGTGTCTGCATACATCGATGTTTGCGTTAGTACGATGACATAAGCAACAAAGTTTCCCCCACCACTTCCACAATAACACCAATACACGCAATCTACATAAACCCAAATTTTAAAAAGAATTAATCAGTTTGTCTGACGATCGCTAAAGCGTGAAACCCAGGGTCACAAACTCACATCTATCCAACCAAATATGTTAGCTCTATCTCTGATATTGAGCGCTTTCTAATAAGTACCGCGCATATAAGATATAAATATTTATACATATATATATTTATTTATATTTATATACACTTTTCACACACACACACACACACACACATATATATATATATATATATATATATATATATATAGAGAGAGAGAGAGAGAGACAGGCAGACAGACAGAGACAGATGGATAGATATTGAACGGAATGAGTGAGATATAAAGATATGAATGATCCAGGTAGATATGAAACCTTAAAGGAAGTTTCATTCGGTCAGTAAATTCACAAGAGCCTATGCTTTGTCAGTTAGATTCCCGCGTGTACGCTTCCCCGACCAAGCCCAGGATCCACCGTTATCTATCCATTATATATTCGAAATCTACTGTTTTTGCCACCTCTTACGTTCATAAAACAATCTCATTCAGTAACCCTATTACGAGTTTCTGTTAGGACTGGTATTGGCTGAGCAGATAGATAGATAGTGTACTGCATTTGAATATCGAATACTTTTAAAGCACAAAAAGTGATATATGCAGACCATAAGAATTTGTTGAGAAAAATTCTGGAAAGTTGAGCATTTTTCATATTTTAAACAATAACATTTGCTATCAGATCAACATTGATATTCTTCAGTTTTGAAATAGATCTTTATGAATTGATTGTTCATAAGATTAATAGCGAAACATCGTACAATCTCAACAGTACGAAATCAATGCATAAATGTTTGACTGCACACAATAGCGAATTGATGTAGTGTGTCGTAGACAACTTATTACTAAGAGCTATGCTATCTTTGAAGGATTAAAATTCGATTAAAATTCGTTTTTCTATGTTATGATTTATATGAATAAATTTATTAGTTTCTTAAATTTCTCTGTACACTTTACATTGCATTGAATTGTAATACAAGAGTTTTATAAAATTTATAATTCATTTTTTTAAATGGGCTAAAATTTATCTTAGCCTACGATTCTCTTTGTAAACGTGCTGAGAAAGTCTACCAGTTTCCTCACCCGGATCATTTTATTTTCTTTCTACTTATTAAACACTTGCATAACAAAACGGCTTCATTAATAATACTATATTTTCATACAACAAATGCAAGAAAAATCTATCGTCTATTTTTTCGTCTCGAAGTTTTTTTTTCTTTCGGCCATGAAAAACCAGACAACAGATTGAGTTCCTTCTTTGTTATTTGATTCACAATATGGAACGTTGCAAAAATGGAGACAGGCGGAAGAGGAGAATAAAAGCTGGATGCTTTCGATGCGAACTGGATTTGGAGAAGGAAGGAAAGAAAAAAGGAAATGAAATAACTACATAAGAATGATATCTACAATCTCGAACAAAAAACATCTGTTTAGTTTTTCTATCGAGAAATATATATGAGCTGTTATTTTGTGTTCACATATGATTTACAAAAGACGGGCAATAGGCTTTGGAAAAGTGGCTCATATAATACTGGCTGGTACCTCCTTTACGAGGAGTTATTGTTTAATATTCCGATATTCGCACTTGTGTTGCTGTATGACGTAGGCTTCTGAAGAAAAAACGACGGAGAATGTGGCAGACAATTCAAGGGGCTAAAATTTATCTACCCGTTGAAAGAAAAAGAAAGGCAAATAAGTAACAAGATAGAAAATCGAGTGCAAGATTAAATAATTTTGAAAGGGTAATATGAAAGGATAGAAATAGAATAAAGGGTGATAATATGCAGAAAATATTTGAAAGGGTATTTCATAGATTCTATGATTTACGTCACCGCGCAAAGATATTCGTCTATTTGATATTGTTGTAACAGTTTTTGGTTGTTAGTTTGAAAGGCTATCAGCCATCCACTTTTTTCACTCAAAAGACAAAGAATGATGAAAAGACTCAGAACGGCCATTATTTAACCTGTAAAAATACCATTAGCAACTACATCATCATTATCATCGTTGTAGTAGTCAGTGGCATGATCATGCAGCTGAGAATCTAACCCACTCCTTGATAAATATATATATATATATATATATATATATATATATATATATATATATATATATATATATATATATATATATAAGACATTTTTTATGTTTATATATTTTTTATAGATTCAAATATTTAAGTAAATGCTGTTTTATAATAAACAGTATTAATAATATTTTCCGGCCTCCTGTTCCGTATAGGATACAGGTTTGATTCCTGTCGGAGGACGAACATTTTCTATGAAAATTTCTCGGACATTCAGGCCGGTAAATGTTATTAATACTGTTTATTATAAAACAGCATTTACTTAAATATTTGAATCTATAAAATGAATGTATAAATATAAAGATGTCTTAAAATAATTGTTGGTATTTGTCCATTTCATAATATATCTATCTATCTATATATATATATATATATATATATATATTGGTTACATACCAATGTCTAAGTCACTCTGTAGTTCTTTTACATAAGGCTGTACCATACAGGATAGAAGGAAGGACTATAAGCTCTTGTAGTACGACGATTTCAAGTTCTTAATCTTGACGCTGTTTATGAGGTCTATTAACAGGTTTGTGTCTTGTCTGACATTGTTTCGTCTAGTGTCATTTGTGATCTACGGAGGAGAAGCCTACAATGATTCTGTAGCAACTCATTTCTAATGTTTGGATCATTCTATATATTCTACTAATATCAAAATTTCGCAGACACACATAAATACTGAGAAGGCCAATAAACGCAACAGTATAATTTTTGATTTTAGTTAGATTTTATTTCTATTTTTAGATGGTTCTTAGATTTGAGATTGCTGCTATTGCTTGTGCTGGTCTTGAAATTATTCTTATTCCTGAGCCCACAGATCTTATAATCAAAGCAATATCTTGTAACGAATATATAATATAATCTGGCAATTATTAGAAACTTACAATTGTTTTAAGTGGCTTAAAGCAAGTGAAAATAAGAAATAGTAATAGCAAGATAGGCGTTGTTGTATAATCGTTAACGGCTCAGAATAAGATTCGGAGAGCTGAGTTCGAATTCAAGTCGGGCTCGATACATTCACTTACGCGCAAATACGCTTGGCAAATGTATGCATCCATCTTTTCTCCCCTAGCTATGGGTTAAATAGCAGGACAAATGGGATCCTATAGCCTTTGGTGGTAACCAGTCTACCGCAAAAACGGCTAGCTTCTGTGAGAGAATCTTCTGCCTAGTCAGTCATCAATCAAAAGAGAGACGATTATTCAAGCGTGAATCCCCTATGGAAGTTAACTGACAGACTGAATATTAAACAACTTGCTAGAAGTGAACAACTGCAACAGATATTTAAATAGGATCATGCATTATCCGAAGACCGACTCCTCCTGGAGAATGTGCTTGTTGTGGCCTGTTTAGAGGCCAGAAAGAAAGACACGGAAGACGAATTTAGGTTGAACTAGTGTATTGAAATAACAGATATATACGAAGCAAGAGTTTTAGTAATAAGCAGATAGAGGTGTAAGTCCGAACGGTAGGTTAACACTGCGTCTCGGCTACTCACGACACTTCGCTAGGAAGTCTCGCTGTTAGTATTTATGAGAGGAGGAAGAGTACATTCTACTGTACGAGGGTTTAACACAACAGTGCTCAATATATAACAAATATATATATTTCACAAATTAAACACTTTTCATTTTTCTTTACAAATATTTTTTGCCTTTATAATCTATTAAGCATTATTATTATTACTTAAGAAATTTCTTGCCGCTGATACACAGAAATCAAATTCATATGTTAGGTATATCACTCTAGCTCAAGGTTACCCTGCCATTTATCTGAACAGAGCGCTATTTTGTTCATATTAATAAACGTAAAATGTTAATAACATTTAATATATTTCAAATACTTGTAAGCAATATGCCTACCATATGCAGCATTATTTGGGAAAAAGTTTTAGATTCATGCAGCTTCATATAAAATAATATATTTGTCAGTTTTGACACCGAAATTTAAAATATATTAAACTATTTATAGCCCAGTGAATTATTTCTTTTGTACATTGTTGTTTACACCGCATCACCTTAAGGCACCAAAAGTATTGTACCGAGCAATCAACACCAAAGTTCTCAATGGACATGTCATTAAATTAAATATAAGAAAAATTAGTTCAGAATTTCCCCCAAACATTTCTTGTCTATGATCGTTAGTAATACGTTTATAAATAAACGACTGTTGCGTAAATATACTCCATATATGTGATTTACGTATCCGTCATTGTGTGTTAAATACAGGGTGTCCATAAAGTTCGTGTGCACTTTAAAGAATTTAAAACTTTATTTGCATTTGCGATAGAAACAATTTGTAAAAAAGATTAGAAAGATGTACATCTATCTTTTTTTACGTTTTTATTGAAATTTTATTTAAGTTTTCACATGTCCTTCATCATTAGCAATACAAAGGGTAATACGATTTTGCAGTTCACGGAAAACATTTGCCAACTGATTTACAGTAATGCCTGAAATCACATTAGTTATTTTAGCTATACTTAAAACTAGGTTCATTAAATTTTATAACATTTTTTACAGATTATTTCTATCGCAAATACAAATGAAGTTATAATTTTTTTTAAATGCACACGAACTATATGGGCACTCTGTATATATTTCCTCTTCGAATTCAGACGATCGACTGAAGATAGGAAATGGTTAGTTTATAGAAGTCTGGTAGGAGAAAATTTAACGTTTCTAATGTCGATAATATCTGTTCTTTCACATTATTTAGTATCCTTTCCAATGGCGAATTAATTTCAACGGGTAGCCGAACGCTCAGAGCAATAATATTTAATCAGGCAATAAAGTTAGGAATAAATACATGGATTTTAGGGGACATTTTGTTTTTAAATTCTATTTACATAAGGCATATTGATTTGAATCAATAGTTTCATCTATCACAAGGAAATTTGGTTCCCTTGGTCGCACCAGAAGTCCAGCGTAAGTCTATCCTTCAAATCTACCATTGGTCCTTGCATTGAATACTGTTGCCATATATGGTCTGGTATCCTGCCTTTCATCTCGAGGTCATCGACAAAATCCAGAGATGCATATGCAATGTGATAGGTCCTGATCTGGCATCTCGTCTACAGGCAATTTCTGCCAGACGGGCTGTGGCTTTCTTCTGTCTTTTCTACAAATATTTTCATGGCAAGTGCTCTGACGAGCTATTTTCACTGGTACCCAAACTGCATGAATTTAAGCGTGCAACTGGTTTGGGATCTCTATCTCACCCTCTCACTATCGAAACGATTAAATGTAGCCATCTCTTCTACTCAAACAACTTTTTAACTCGCACTTCCCGACAGTGGAACTCCATTCCTCTTACTTGCTTCCCTGATCGCTATAATATTCAAATGTAATATCAATCGACATCTTTTGACGCCTTTATCTTGATCCCCGTCCTTCTCTTTATCCTTTCCTCAAACACCTTTCTTTACTCTTGCTCTCACTCTATATAACCTCTTGCGTGCTAATGGCACTACCGCCTTGCTTGGGTTGATATCTTTAAAAAAAGTAAATGGCTGTTTCTACCACTATGTACTGACAGATATCAACCGATGTTCATATATGTCAATTAGTATATTAGATATTAAAAAAAACTTTGTAGGAAACTCGTATCAACACTTGCATATATCCAGTTTAATGCTCTGTACATTCGCATTTGTAAAAATCTTGTACTTTTTAAAACTTTGTTCGATATTTTGTTAATCTAACTCCAATTTGCTCAGCATTTTTAGAAGCCCCTTGACATTTCCTTTGACACCGAATTACATACTGCAGTATATATAAGTGATCGGTATTATACAATGTCCTATCGTGCAGTGGTTTGCTAAGATTCTTACCTTACTTTGTCGACTCATAGACCCTTGGAAAGATTCAATTATTACTGCTTTCATCAGAATTTCTCTTTATTTGAGTGTCTACTCTGTTAAAAGGATGGATGTAAGCAGGAGTGGTTTTATTGAGTTCTTTAATACCATGCGATCTTAGATTTGGAAAGAAGCATCTCACAATTGGAGAGCTTTTAAATGAATTACATTTAAGATGTTTTCAACCAGATGATTTAAATTGTGCCTTGCCAGTCCCTCTTTTAAGTCGCGAGAAGATTCAAGAAAGCTTTTGGGCGAAAAAAAAAGAAGCCTTACAGTGTTTGGGGTTGGTAACAAACGAATCCTTTACAGTTTGATTCTTTTGTAAAAGAAATCTATCTGATCAAATATAATTCCCAAACTCTTAAGTAACTCGTATGCTTTATAACGATTACAAATAGTATTGTTTTGTTTTATTCTGTGATCTTCCAAAGTTTGAACACTTGTTTCTTTCTTGTTGATGACAAGAAGCCTTCCAACAGATTAAATAGTAGACTATGAGCGCACCGTGTGCTCAGGTTATCATCACAATTTCATTTCAGGAACTAGGAAAATATGATCATTGACGTTTTAAATTAAGGTTTCTTTTAAATTTATCATAAACATAATGTCAAGAAATAACCGTGTTTTCATTGTATATAGTGAAGCAGTCTGAGGTTACACGATGTTTGTAAGCCCCTTGACTTAACAAACAATTTCATGCATTATTCATGTTCAATCAGCATATAAGTCAAATTCAAAATTTCTGGTTCTCAGTTCGTCTTCTGACCTAGACTTCGCCGTGCAAGTGGACACTACATTTATCCCAATTAAAAGCGAATTGGTCGAAATTGTCTTTATTAAGTAAAAAACAAATGACAAATTGCTTTTCAACATTGAAGAGCGCATTTAGTGTTTTTTCTTCGGTATTTTTCCATCTTTCAAAATAAAAATAAAATTTTTAAATAAAATAAAAAAATAAATAAATAAATAAAAATCTAGCTTCTAAACAATTATTATCATTCTGAACACTCAGTTTAGAGGACATTTGAAATCTTCTAGAAAACTGAAACTTTTGCTCCTCAACAGCATTTTGTACTCATTAAATAATAATCAGAGATTTCAGATACATTTGCAAGGTGATCTGGGAGCAACATTACCTGAACAACAAAGAAGTATTTGCTTTATATGACTTTAATGAAATATTGGGTGTTTATTATTCACTATTCCTTTTAGTTGATTCTCTGCATCAAGTCGTCTCACCAGAGACAGTATTTATTCGTTTAGTTCACCGGAACGAACTCATACAAAATGCCTTACTTTTAATCCGACCACACTAATAATAACACCTTTACTGAGATGAAGTTTAGACATTGGTAAGATTAGTAGTGTGAAGTACGGTGGAGTAATGGATAGCTGCTCGGACTGTGGAATCGGAGAGCAGAGTTCGACTTCCAGTAGAAACCATTACATTCACTAATACCCTCGGGATGAATCCTCTTCTACTCCTCCTCCCAAATTAGATATGGGTAAATAGCAGGACAGACTGGGTTCTATAGCCTTGGAAGGCAACTGATCTACCGCAGAAAGAAATGGCAACCTACTAGAAAGAACATTTGCTTGATCAGTGATGTATCGAAACATACATGATCGCGTAAGTGTGTATCACTCATGACACATAACTAATTGAAGGTTAGTAATAGTTTATTTAGCCTTCTACAGGACCACTTGCGTCACATATTGTTCGAAGCTGCTTACTTATATATTGATTGACTTAAATTTGGCACAATGCGGAATTTATTGAGGATCGAAATCAATACTAAGTCATAAATTCTATAGCACGACAAGCTCGATAACAATTACTGCACTCAGAAGTGTAAGTACTCTCTTATATGATTTGATTAAAAATATATGACCTATTGTTTATTTTTAAATAGCAAGTCGCAAACAGGTATACAGTTTCGAAAGCGTATATTCACTTAGGTTTAAGTTACACATCAAAGCGACTAACATAATCAAGTTGGTACAAATCACATGGAATAATTAATTTGTTGGTTATTCTGCGACATATAACGTTCCTTACTTTAAAGTAATGTCTTGAACTATTTATTTTCTTGCTCAAATGTTTAGCTTGTGTGCGACACATTATTCAGCTAGAGAACTCCAAAATAATCCTTGGCCAAACCACTAGTGACACTTTCGGTCAAATTGAATATCGTCTGTAAAAAAGAAAAAGAAAAAAAATCACTCTTATATGATCTTTGAGTTATATTCTTATATTTTTCCCATAGAAAAACAGTAACACTGAATAACATAAACGTAATACCGACAAAATCTTCAATGTTAGAATCAATCAAGATCTCATATTATAACAACACATTTCAGCAGAATCGCAAATGATTTTTGAATTAATGGATTTAAAACTAAACGCTCATAAATCAATTAAATAAAACGAAATTACTTATGCTAGACATTATTTGATATGTAATTTGTAGGCCAAATTAACATATACACAGCCTAAAGTAACTAACATGCATTGTAAATTAATCTTCTCCGCTTATTGTGAAGATATTTAAAAGACATTTGTTATGTTTGGTATATTTCTCTATGTAGTTCGCTAAGCAATGACCTTATGTTCACCAATTGTTCTCTATTTATGCTTGTCTATCTCATTTGCATAGGATACTACAATATTTAAATCTTCAGATTCTTGCGTATGTGCGAGTGTTTCTACAGATGAGTTTTGTTTTCCTTTTAAGAAAAGGCGAAATTATAAGTTAGGCAGCTTGTCTATTTATAGTGTGTTATTTTAAATCATTTCGTCTCATCAATGTGATAAAAAACCTACTAAGAAGCATGGTGTTACTGAGATTGAAATAAACTGAGAATGTGTTATTGATGGAAAAAGACAATGAAAGAACAGGTTTGAAAAAGACAGAATATGCTGACTAACGTTGCGCAGTTTTGCAGATCATAGTTGAGAGGAAACCATGAACCCGAAAGAGAATTCCATAGGTGAGAAGTTTTAGAGAAGAAACAGAATAGAACATCTGTTACATCTAGAAATGTCAACAGTAATAAGATGAGATCTTGCTGCCAATATAGCTTAGTTTTAGTTTAGTTCTTCCTATTGTGCTGTTAGGCGTCGTGGAGAGACAGTCGTCTGTCAGCGTCATGGCGAGTGGCCTGGAGTATATCTCATGGGCTCTGAGAGTGTCTATCACTGAGTTGCTCTAGCGCCTTCTTGCTTGTGGGTGCATGCTCGTAGGGCTGGTTGGTTGATAGGCATACTAGTGATGTATCCAAACCCGTTGATCTTCTGTCGTTCGATATGTTGTATAGTTGGTATAGCTCCTACCATATCTCTTATTGCCTAATTTCTGATCTTCTTTCGTCTTGTTCACTGCTTTCCCCAGGCATTTCATCTCACAAGTGATCAGTTTCATCTCAAGGGTTTTTGTTAGGGGACATGTCTGGCACTGGTATGTCAGGGTTGGTAGGAAAACAGTGTTACATTGGTTCCCAGGGAAATCCTAACATGTTTTAGAAGACGATTAAGTTGGTAACTGTCTGTATTGAGCTTAAATACGTCAAGTCGACGTACCAAAAAGTAAAGCTCATAAAACAATTACCATGAAAATATTTACAGAAAAGGCACAGGGAAGCCAGTTTACTATTATATTGCCTCGCTAAAGTCGTTTCGGCCGTTGTACGCTCCGGCCTTGTTCAGGTGGTTGGAATGTCGAACTGAACACTTTATTTTGCTCACTGGGGTAGACTGTTCTAGTTCCACGTGCCATGTTAAATGTATGTCATTTGTCAGTTATCTCCTGTTAATTCCTCTCTCCATGTTCCCCACTGCCTTAACCGGGTATTGCACTCACACTCTTTGGCCTTTATCCAATGTGCCATGTGTCCTTGAGGAATAATGTAAATAGTGTACATAATACCTCATCTCAGAAATATAGACAGATACCCCACCTTATATCTCTAAAATTTGGTAGAAGTATAAGATTATTTCTACTTTAGTTGCATGTATTGTATTCTACATATCGTAATATTAGGTAAACCTTTTGAAGCAGCTGATATTGCATTATCTCAACTTTCCAATGTTCTTGTTTGGGAATTAATATTCAAAGGAGATCCGGTGGGATTGAAGCCTGGAAAATGAGAAGACAGTCTTCTCCTAACAGACGTTCAGGAATATTGTCTCCTTTTAATGGTTTTATCCTTTGAATATTGGAAACAGGATTATGACATCTTTGCATATCACTCTCATTCCCTTGTTGGTTTTGCAAGATGACCAGGACATGCTGATAATAAATACGTGTGTTAAGACATTCCTACTAAAGACGGTGGATAGGAATATATTGGTGGCTCTTTAGCGTGTGTCCGACCCATCAATGTATCCTAACACTACATTTATATGTTACATTATCTAACGTAAGGAGAAAAGCAAAAACGGAAGGCGGGATGTTCATTTATCGTTGTATTATAAAATTTGAAATGAAAAAAATAAAATAAAATGAGAAATTTGACTAAAAATCATAAAACAAGATATATGAATCATTTAAAATAAAAATAAAAAAAATAAAAATAAAAAAAAATCTGAATGTCTTTTAATTTATTGAGTAAAAAAAGTCAGGGACTTGTCTTAATGATTTAGGATACAAATGTGGTGGTAGGACATACACTAAAGCAGAAACTGATCAGTAGGACACAGCCTAAAGCAGTATATATACAGTATATCCTCTCCTTCTACTTGACAAATATTTGGCCAGATTATTTCTTAGATTTCCAGTGGTATTAATGTTCATTTTAGATTCTCCAAGATGTCCTTTGTGGATGGGATATCAGAATAACCGTTAACTGACGAGAAACATTAATCTGTGATCACTGTTCTGATTCTGGTCTTGTTCTGTACAGTCACTTTCACACAAACAACCTCGGGAAAGTTATTAATCTTTTCTTCATAATGGCCATGGCTCAAATAGTAGAACAAAATGAGCTGTCTAGAATTGATTGCCAACAAGTCTAGGGAGTGATCAACTGTGAATTCAGAAAACATCTATGTATCTTTGGCCAGTATGACAATAAACTACATCAAAATCTATAATAAGCTACACTAAACTGCAGCAAGACCTTTGATAAGGAGATTGGAGGTTTTCAGGAGCGTGAAACCATCTTTTAATTGCTGTTTTTCCCTGTAGTTACGTGGCCTTGGGTGGTAGTATATGTTAGGGTCCTATCTATCGACATATAGTGAACCCCACCCCAAACAAAACAAAACATCATGAAAGTATAAAAATACATTTTTATATTAAAAATACTGGCAATAGTTTCTATTATAAAATAAATTAACAACAATTCATACTTGTAGCAAAATTATCACCAATATATTTTTATAGTAAAATTACCAAGAATACATTTTTAAAGCAACTTTGACATTAATACATTTTATAGCAAGAAAACCAACAATACATTTTATCCGTAGTTGAAGCCATAAAATTTCGTTCTAGATATTTAGATTTCCGCCTTAAATAACCCATAGAGGCTGATATGCTGCTAAACAAAATCATCCAATTAACAGCGGTGCGGTATTGTGGGCTTTATGATCTAGAACAGCGTTTCTCAACAGAAGTTCTCAGGGACCCTAATGTTCCGTAAAAAGGACCCCAAGCGTTCCGCAAGAACTGGTGAGATAAGCTAATGCACTTGCAACTTTTTATTTCATTTCTTATACGCAATATTACTAAACACACACAATATATATTCTTGCTTATTGTAATAAAGACATCATCCTATCTAGTCTGTTGTTAAAAAATATAAGTGAATTATATTTAACTTTATCAAATGGCTCTGAAAATAACATTTCCTTAGCCCATTTATTGGTTCACAGGACATTTTACCTTATGTCTTTTCAACATTGCCAGTAAAGCATAAAAAAACTGATGTAGCAATTATCTGTTTTCGTTCTGTTTATAGTTATATAATAGGTATATGGTATTTGTTACTTATGTTTATTTTTTATGTTTGAGTTTAGAATTTGTTTGTGCGAATGAAAACTGCCTGATGAAGTATTATAAACAAACAGTATGAATTTTATTTAACATTACCGAAACATTTCACAAAGTATTAGTATGTCCTTAAAGCAGTTATTCAGAAATATATCATATGATATTTACCAAGTGAACCACGATGAAAATAAAATGAGAAAGATATGGTATATAATTTTGTTTTTGCGCAGGGATTCCTTGCAACATGGAATTTATTTTAAGGCATAAAAAGGTTGAGAAACGCTGGTCTAGAAGAAAAAAAAGGTTCTCTTGAATTATTATTAACCATTGTAAAAATATTGCTGTCATGTATAGTGTTTCTAGATTATTAACCTGTTAGTTATTATTGTATTTTATATTCTCTGATATAACAATCGTATTTATTTATCATGGAACGCGTCCACTATTTTCTGTACAACCAAATATTTTTACGTGCTCAATATGTAACAGTGAAAAAAAAACATAAAGACTTCATTTGAATGATGATGAGAAAAAACTGAAAATATAATGATTGTATTCGGTCATGTGATTTGAGTGATTTTATTATTATAATTATTATTGTTGTTGTTGTTGCTGCTGTTGTTATTATTATTGTTATTATTATTGTTATTATTGTTGTTGTAAATTATTATTATTGTTAATATTATTATTGTTGTTGTTATTCTTCTTATTATTATTGCTCTTATTATTTTTCTTTATATTATTGTCATTATTATTGCTATTATTATTGTTATCATTGTTATTATTATTGTTATTAGTATTATTGCTATTATTATTATGCTATTATTATTGCTATTATTAGGATTATTATAAATATTATCATTATTATTGTCATTATTATTATCATTGTTATTATTATTATTAAAGAGCATTTACTGTAAATATATGGTGACGACCACTTAAATATGCTATTCAATTTGGATGGCAATAAGACTTCCAATTTGATCACTTGCTTGTGGCTAGTGTTAAAAGTGAGCATTGAAATCAGTCTCTTTTCTGTAATTGTTCAATGTATATTATTAATGAATTGCCCAAACATCACACATTTGCTTGGCACGGGATTCTATTTCGTCCGCCAGAAAGAGACGGGCTGACTACATGAAACAAAGTGTTAATTGAATGAGAAATGTTATCAATTATTTACACTCTCGGTACCCGTGAAAATGTCATGATTTTCACATTTGAGTTTTCTAATAAATCATAATTCTTAATTTGATGATTACATTAGATCCTTACATGTTCCACGACTATAAATTTGCATGGCATTTCATCGCTTCCGTCGCTAAATATCTGAACTTTCAAAAATATTTCAATAGCAATCATAAATATGAAGGGAGGCCAATATTTAAACAAATAAGAGAGGCCAAATGAAAAGATTAATACATTACAATATTTTCTATTTTACTGAAGCAGACGTTAAAATCATGTGAGCGTTATCACATCCTCTACTTACTCTGTTACTTTTATTATAACATATGCTTCGTTTTTCCCATTAAAATCAAAAAAAGTTTCTCTGATATATCATTTTCTTTCGTCTTACAGTTAAAATGGGATGGTCCATTTTTCCGTCTTATAGTTAAAATGGGATGGTCCGTTTTATCTAACGTAATGGTAGAGCTAACGCTCCTGCTAGCTTATTAACTCTTATTAAGTAAGTATTATTAAATAACGGAGAAACAAACCGAATTAACAATATGGCACGTGTTTACCAATGACGGCTTTACTTGTGATACCTGATAACTGTCGAAATAGACAAAGGAATAATGAAACCTTTGTGAAGTTTTATTCATTAATGTTTTTCTTGCCTAAAAAAAAAATAAAAAATATTTTCCTAGCACTTCCATCGTTCCAAACTGACTTATTAATAATCAGTCTTTTACTCGGAGACATTAGATGTGTGTAGTAAAAAGTAATTTTGTCTAAAGATATATAAGTGTTCTTTTTATGCGTTGCATGAAGACGATAATTTTTTTTATTTTTACGGCTAAACGGAGTTGTTTACATCTATGTTACATTGGATCGTCGAAATATTATGCGTTAAACGAAATTCTATAGGCAGTTGTAGAAAAATAATTTTTTGACGAATATTAGTTCATGTCGTTAAGTTGAATGTAAATGTCAAACACGAGAGAAACATTTCCAAATAAGATTTGATGTTTGGTAATTTGGCCTGATTTGGGAAATGGAACTCTTGCAGAAACGCATCACCAGCACCACATCGTTCGGTGGACCGCTTCAGAGTGCTGGTTTCCCCTAGATTCTTTATTTTCCTCTCCAACTGTATGCAACACTCACAGACACACACACACACACACACACACACACACACACAAAAATATATATATATATATATATATATATATATATATATATATATATATATATATATAAATGTATAACAAAAAGTTGAAAAAAATTTGGGACTCATTGTTATGCTGAAGTCCGATGAAGTCCTAAATAACGAAATGCGACTCGCAAGAAATTTTTCCAGTTTTCATTTATTTTTTACCCAATATTATTTTTCATATGTAAAAATTTAAATATCGTTATCTCATATATATATATATATATATATATATATATATATATATATATATATGGGTTAAATAGCAGGACAGACTGGGTTCTATAGCCTTGGATGGCAACTGGTCTAGGAGAAGCACAACTCTTAATTCAAAACCTGAGGGGGGTTGTTTTGTAGTGCACCAGGTCTCTGTATTCGTCCCTTCAAAATGTGTGGATGGTCCTGCACGAAACCTTCACCACTATAATCGAATCTCATGTGCCGATGTCGGGCTGTCAGATTCCTGGAAACTGATCTGCTTGACCCTCATACGTCCAACCCGACGGGAGAATCGATATATATATATATATATATATATATATATATATCACATAAATTTAGAACTGCAGGAAGAGTGTTCAATCTCAGTTGGTTCAGTAGTAAGTTCAAGAACTTTGTGTGTCTGCTCCGAAATTTGCTGTATGCTGTCGATGCCGATTTTGTCGCGTACTCGGATAATAGACCGTTTTTTTTTGGGGGGTCGGTTCTGAGGCTTTCGATGCTTTTTGTTGTAGCCTAGGAAGGATTACTCAATGAGGAATAACGAAAACTGTGGTTTAAAATGAAATGGTAATCTTTATAACATGAATAAAATACAATACTCGCCAACGTTGTTAGGTAAACCATTGCTAGTAGTAGGCTACTTAGACATCATATTACGATCATTCTCTGCCTCGCCATGAGGTAGAATGCGGTACAAGAACCAATTTATTGTGGTGAAATCCGAACCCCGTGGCCTCGGGTAAAAATTGCCCGTAGACCCCGCATACGTGGGATCGGGTATCTGTCTACCTCCCCGGACGAGACTCTGCCCTTCGGCGTAGCCTCGTCCAGGTTCTTCTCTGACCAAAGACAAAGAGTTCGACACATTGCTCCCACTTCCAATAGTGTCCAAAGTATTTATGACGATTGGGGCATACCCATTTGTGTTCAGAGGTACGGAATATAACATTTTTAGACTGGACCATTGCATGGAGTATTGCTGCCATATATGGTCTGGAACTCCTTCTAATTGTCTCAAGGTCCTTGATAAAATCCAAAGACGAGTATGCAATGTAATTGGCACTGATCTGGCATCTCGTCTGCAGCCGTTTTCTCATAGACGTACTGTTGCCTCCCTCTGTCTTTTTACAAATACATTTCACGGTAACTCCTCTGGTGAGTTGCTTTCGCTGGTTCCCAGACTTCGTGAATTTAAGCGTTCAACTAGGCTGGCATCTTCTCTCACCCTTTCAACTGTTAAATGTAGACGTCTCTTTTACTCCAATAGCTCACACTTCTCGCCTGTGGAACTCCTTTCAGTTCTTGTTTTTTCTGATAACTACAATCTCCAACTATTCAAATGTATCGTCAATCGACGTCTCCAGATACCCTGATCTATCCCCTAACCGTCTCTTCGTCCTTTCCTCTATCACTCATCTTTGTTCTCGCTCCTACTCTGAAACCCTTTGCGTGCTAGTGCCTTCCCGCCTTGTTTGGGGTTGAATGCTTAATAAAAAAGATTAGCCTGAGGAAGGCAAGTGATTCGAACCCTCTTTCTGGTGTACTCTACAAAATTTGAGGTTGTTGAACCTTTCACATATCTTAGAAGTACTATATCAAAAGACAGTGTCTTGGATGATTAGATTTTTTCCGCTTTCCAAAGACAAGTGCTGTATATAGTAAATTGGAAAGTAGAGTTTGTTCAGATGGCATCATGAAAATCAAGTAAGTAAGTGTGTATCCGTTCTATATCTTTAAATCTCTTCTGTGCTCTTCTGGAATATAGTCCGGAGGCATATAAAATGGTTTGAGCGATTCCACCAAAAGTGGTTTATATGTGTGCTTAACAGCAACTCTCAGTTTATGATTCAATACACTTTTGTCCTTCAAAGGTCTGAATACATTGAAACAATAATAATTCTCAACCAGATGGGTAAAACATCGGAGACTTAGGACAAGAAGCTGTTTACAACACAAACCTATGAAGAGGTGTACAGATAACTTGAAGAAGGATAATGTGACTGCATTTCACCTGGAGGTGCAGCATTGGAAAGAACTGATTTTAAATCATAACAGCACTTTGATAATTAATGCCTCACGCATGCTCATAGGAAGCGTGATTTCCGAATGCTCACTAACTTGATTTACCAACAAATATGCCGTCTGGGAAATGTGCTGCGTGTGAGCGCATGCTGATATTGAGGGCAGCTTACGTAAACTATCTGAAAAGTTATCATAACGATAATACGTAAGCGGACCATATGAACCTGTGAAATCACTATACCGACTATACTTGTAGTTTTTAACAATATCATCGGGAGAGAGAAGGCACACGTGGCACAGTGGATAAAGGCTTTGGTTAGATCCAGTGACAGGACCCAAAGAGCGTGAGTTCAATAGCCGGTTAAGGCAGTGGAGAACTTGAAGAGGGGAATTAACAGGAGATAACTGATAACTGACATCCATTAAACATGGCACGTGGAACTAGAACAGTCCACCCCAGTGAGCGAAATAAAGGGTTCAGTTCGACATTCCAACCACCTGAAGAAGACCGGAGCGTAGAATGGCCGAAACGTCGTAATAAATATGTTGACAAAGATGAGGACAATAGTCTGAATAATGTAAATAGTGTACATAATACCTCATCTCACAAATATAGACAGATACTGAAGGTACATGATGGTGCACAGGAGATCTTTAATGAATGCAGATCGAATAAACCCAATCAAGGATACAGCAATTGTCTCTGATATATTCCTGATGCATATAAAATCGAATGGTTCTTTTTCAAGAGTGAACTTAGTGGAATAGACACCAAAACAAAAACAAAAAATTTACAAGTAATACGAGTGGTGAGGAGGTAGTTTTCATATATGAAACATGTGGCACCCTCTCTCTCTCTATCTCTCTCTCTCTCTCTCTCTATATATATATATATATATATATATATATATATATATATGTAGGTATGTGTGTGTGTACGTATTAACTTCAAAAGAAGTGAAGACATTTTTCCTTAAGAATTCTGGCATTGCAACACAAATATTCGTTAGTGTAATTGAGACGAGACAAAAGACGACATTAACAAGAACTAATTAGTAAATGAGGAAATTTAATTTCGAAGAAGACTAAAAATTATTAGTAAAAATAATTACCGAATAAAAAATAATTTTTACCGAATGAGCATAAAAAGGCAAAATATTACCACGCGCTCCAAATAATCTTACTGAGTTGGTAAACTGCTCGTTATGCTTGCATAGGGTGGATTTTAATATAAACCATCACTAAAATCTTCAATCCTTAAGAAAAGAGTCGAAAGCCGAACTGGTTAACTTTACAGTCGGAAAAATTGACGTAATACACGCCGATATATTGTCGGCGAGTGTAGGACTATTTCTACCTAGCCTAAATATAGGGACCAAATACCACCGGTTCCTTGAAATGCGTATTTTTCCGTTTAATAGTGCGCTTGATGATATTAATAGGTAAAGAATTAGCAATAAAAATACTACGGATTTCTCTGCTTCCTGGTTAAGGAGACGTGGGGAACAAAATCATCAACACACGATGAACCTGGGTATAAATCAAGTTAATCTTACGGGATTTAGGAAAAAAGGAATTCCAATTTCTATACAAACTGTTGAACGTAGGTTTGCGATAAATGCTGGTGATAAGCAAACCATCTTTACATTCAGCCAAAACATCCAAGAAGGGCAGAGTATCGCTGCTCTCCACCTCTATAGTAAACTGCAACGATGGATGAAGGGAAATGAAAAGGGCGCGAAAAGCTGTGGCGTCGTTGATAGACTTACATTTGGAGAATGTCATCAATGTAACGCCAAAAAGAAGCCTCGCATAATAAGCATCAAAATGTTGGCGAGAACCGGACCCAGAGGAGAGCCATTGAATCCTAATTGATTTGTCCATACCTATTATCATAAAATAAATACAAACTCCATCCCTCCTGTTGCTAAGTACATAAACCCAAAAAACGTAGTCCAAGGAAGTAATGCTGGATGCAGTTGACCTCTGTAGAGAGCATTGGTACCGATTTGCAAGGTGTCTTGAAGAAGCACGTTCGTGTACAAGCTTACAATGCTAAAAGACACTAAAATCTTGATATTCGAACAAATTTCAGAGCTCTTGGGTCCGGTTCTAAATAGTGTTGGAAGAAAAGCTTTTAAAATCAAGCAAATGACAATCGTATATGGAATAAAAGAAAGTTCTTCATGACTATCATTTTATCAGAATTAATTAATTTATTATCATTATTATTATTATTATTATTATGATTATTATTTCCTTTGATTTCTGGTCTATATTCATTACTTTTCAGGTCTAGACAAGAGACCTAAGGTCAGAAATGTCATCATGACATTTTCCATTGAGCAGTTTTGAAAAAAAAAAACGGAAATTCACATATTTTACATAGATAAAACCCTTCGTAAGGTGTGGACCGTACTTGGGAGAATAATTTTTTTTGTATATCTTTAAGGCATTGGCTACAAGAAATCCCTTCAATGAGTCTACTGAATATTTCCAATCATTCCGAAGGTTCCAACTACTACTGAAATTGTTAACGTCCTCATGTGCCACATTTTTGAAATTTCAAAGTCGTATTTTTAATAGTTTTTGAAGATCTTCAAAGATACATTGCAGGCTGTATGGACTTTCCATGTTTATAAGGAGTCATATTTTGTCTCAGCGGTCTCTAATCACAATGTCTAGGTGATTAGTTTGATTGTTTTGTCTGTGTGTATTGTAAATCCTCATAAAATTGTTACAGGTCCTATCACCGCAGCCGGGTCTGGGTGATGTTCATTCCAGTTTCTCGCAATTTCTTTTCCGTGTTATTATTAGTTCCTTTGATTTATGTTGTATACTCATTTTATTCTGGTCCCAACAAGAGATCTAAGGTCAGAAATGTCATCGTGATATTTTCCACTGAAGTTTTTTATAAAAAAATAAATAAATAAAATAATAAATAAACAAAAAATAAAAAACAACCTAATAACAAACATTTTTACACGGATAGATCCTTCGTCAGTTATGAGTGGTACTTAGAGTACAATTTTATTATTTGTTGAAGGTATGAGTTACTAGGGATATCTTCTAACGGTACCTTTCCAAATCAAATCAAGGGCTCCAAATACAAATAGTATTATTGATGTCCCCATGAACCACATTTTTGAGATTTCCACTTTAAGATACTTGTATTCTGATAGTTTTTTGAAGTTGTTATTAATATTATTATTATTATTATTAAATGTTTGATCATTGATTCAAGCAATAAGAGGTTATTCGAACTTGGGGCTAATAGAAAATCTGTTAAGAATATCAAAATACGGACTTTATTCCTGACGATATTGTAAATAGCTTTTGTGTCCATACAAAAGCAAATAGGCAATATTTACAGACATCTTCGACTGCCAAAATATAAAATCGATATAGTGTTATAAAGCATTTCCATAGACCTTGCGTAATTGTCCACCATTTTGATTTATCGTCAACCATTTTAATTTACTCGGTTCACAAGCATAAAGAAACGTCTTTTTCATAAGGTTAGATTTTGAACTGTAATGATATCGTTTCAGCAATATGACTTCATAACTGAAATGATTACTTATATTTCTTAGAAGAACTCATATGACTTAAACCATTCTTCTTTATCAGCCCTTTCAAACTATTCCTCGAGATATCAGTGAAATCTTAAAATTGAAGAAAACGATTTATAAGTTTAAATTAATTCAGAAATTTAATTAACATAGCTTCGATCGATTTCGATCAAGAACTAGTGTGGAAGATTATGCTGCACTAATATGAGAAAGAACTGCCGACTTCTATTATAAACATTCGAACGCTTGATGGTATCTTTAGTTCAGACCAATGAGGTATTTATTCCAACAATCAGTTTAGTTTATACTTATCTACATTAAAGCCGCCACATTGACTGTATTGATTCGATAACGTATATCCCTCTACGACGAACTGGTATTATTAAATTCACCTATAAAAAACGTTTTTGATGGTTCAGAGCAGTCCGGACCTTCTTGAAAAGATTAAATAAAAATTTTTGGTAAATAACTTTTTTTTTCTAAGAACACGTTTTCGAAATTTTGGAATTTACAAACAATTACATTCTGTAAAGGACTCTTGAAAATTTTTCACATGAAATGTTTTACTAAAAAGGTAAGAAAAGAATTATCTTTCTGAATGCGCAGAAGACTGTCATATCATAATATTTTCGATTGAAAAGAAAATTATCAAGATGAAATAATCCCAGATTTATTTTCTATATATAAATAGAAGGAAAGAAAATGTCCACGCAAGCAGAAGAATCTGTAATATTTTCTGACGGGAACAGGAAAATTCACTTTTGCTATTTCCGAATATAAATGTTATTTTTGCAAAATGCGATTGGGTGAGACATGGAACGCCTAACCCGCTCTGTCGGCTGGCGCTTCAGAATACGCCGACTGCACCTCTGTAGAAGGTTAACATCCTCACCAATAGGCCTATCAGTTTGCCGTGTGGGGCGACCCATGATGTCTGGGGACGGGATCCTTTGACTCTTACCTGGATTAGACGAGCGATCGGAGTGGCCCGATCCAATCAATCGGCTGGTCAGGTCAAGCCCTAACGCCTATAACAATCCCAAAGTGAGTACTTAAGGGAAACCTTAACCAAATGAACCACTCCTGGGTATGACGATAAATTACATCCGCGTCCTGGGTAAGACGATAAACTTCGTCCAGCAGCAAGGCCTCTGTTCGATTGATTTTGAGGAGTGTGGAACCACTTCCTAATTGCTGATGTTATCAGTCCACCTTGACTCGGAGTGGTAGCACCAGTTAGGGTACCAGCTATAGGCAAATAGTTAACTACTAAAGCGGTGTGAAAACACTATGAAAATGCAAAAATAGGTTTTTAATACATGAAATATTTAGTAAAAAATGATTACCAGCAATAAATTTTTGAAGAAAAATTAATGCCAGAAATACATTAGGACCAACTATACATTAAAAAAAATACCATCAAGAAAATATTATTACCAGCAATAAAAATATTGTCGGCATTAAATAACCCATTGAGGTTGATATGCCGTTAAACAAAATAAACCAAACCAATCTAAAATAAAGAATACATATTCTATTCCTGCGAATCTATCCTAAATATCTTGTCGGTATTAAATAACCCGTTGAGGTTGATATGCCGTTAAAGAAAATAAACCAGACCAATCTAAACCAAAGAATACATATTCTATTCATACGAGTCTCTCCTAAAAATCTTGTCGGTATTAAATAACCCATAAAGGTTGATATGTCGGTAAACAAAATAAACCAAACCAAAGTAAACAGGAACGTCCAATAATTGTAACATAAACTATAGAAAGGTTGAAACAGTGAAAAACATGAAAATAAATGACCATTTGTTGAAAAAAATATCTAAGGTCATTAATGTTCTAACGAATACACACATTGTAATTTTATTACATATTCTTCTACCTTTTGTAATTAAAATTGGAAATTCATCCTTGCTTTGAATATTGTTGCCACATCTGGTCAGCTGCTCCTGCAATATATTTAGAATTTTTTTTTAAAATCCAAAGAAGAATCAGCAATGTTATTGTTTGGTCCTCATCTAGCATCTCAGCTTCAGTTACTTTCCGACCACCGTAAAATTGTTTCCTTGCGCCTCTTCTATAAATACTTTCATGGTAATTGTTGTGAACTTTCCGCATTTAAAGTTGAAATTACTTAACCGAAAGTTCTATGCTAAAAGTATTTTCTTCCACACTTCTCGATCATGGAAATCTCTTCTTTCCCAGTCAACTTTGTTCGTCAAAAGTTGAAATGCAATGTCAATTATTATTTCCTGTCTTCTTAATATTGTCTTATCTTGTCCTATCAACATGATAGTAGTTTTTTTTTCTCATGTTTTCTAACATTCTGTCACTCAGTGGGTCCTAGTAGCTTTATTGCCTTGCTTGGGGTAAAATTATTAAAAAGACAATTCTAATTTATTTTATTACTAATAACTTAATTTTATTCATTTGTTTTTCGAAGACGGGGAGAAGGAAAACGTGAAATAACACGTTAAGAATATTGTATGGAAAATAATTACTTACCATGATTTTTTAGCAGTTCATACTCGTAAGCAAACCTTAAGAGATCAAGTGACAACAATTCAGTTTCCTGTAACCATTTAAGATGTTCTTGTTATAAAGATTCAGTTAATTCATGGAACAAACTTTTAGCGAAAGATAATATTGCGTAGAAATTATAATTCAAATGATTTTTGATGCATTTCACTCCAAGCAAAGCGGGGACCCAAATATGGCATAGGTAGCTACAGAGAGTAAAAGTCAGAGAAATGACGGGGTTGAGGGGGACTGAATAAAAAGACAAAAGATGAACGAGATTCAAGGAGATAGAAGATGGCGATTGACGTTGCATTTAAATTTTTAAGATTATAGTTATCAGGGAAGCAAGTAATCGAAAGGAAATGTGAGAAAAAACGAAACTGTTAGAGTAGAAGTGACGGTTGCAATTAGGTTTTTCAACAGCAAACGGGTTGGTCTTAGATTCCAATCTAGTAGCACGTTTAAACTCACGTAGTCTGGACACCAGGGGAAAAAAAAAGCTCGTCTGAGTAGTAGCTATGAAAATATTTGTAGAAAAGACAAAGAGAAGACACATCACGTCTTTGATAAAGTGACTGAAGTCGAGATGTGAATTCAGGAAGGGTTACATTGCAGATAATTATCTGGATTTTGTAGAAAACACCGAATGAATAGCAGGAGCACAAGAGCAGACATGAAATCAGTATTCAAAGCACGAACGAATGGTAGGTTTGTAGATGTGAAAGATGGACTCTCACGGAAAAACCTTCTGGCACGACACAGTGAACCAAGTTTCCTTGCAGTAGATGCAGCTATTGATTCAATATAATTGTTCAACTTCAAATCAGTCGGAAACGTGAGGCCAAGAAGGTGCAGTGACACAGTTTCCGGGAGTATAGCATCAAACATGCTGATGGCGGGCAGGGGAATTTCTTTGTGGTGGTTAAATGAGAGCAGTTTAGTTTTGAAGGCATTACAATTTACAAGCCATTCTCTGCCCCAGTTTGGCGGACCATTTCGAGAGCAGTAGAGAGCCGTCATCTGCAGAAATGCCTACTTGGGAACTGATGACACCAGGAAGATCATTGGTGAAGATCAGAAACAGTTTAGGGCCGAGAATAGAGTACTGAAGAACACCCGCGTTTGTATGAAAGGATCTAGAAGCGAGATCGTTCAGAAAGCCTTACATTTCACGATCTGATAAGAATGGTTGCATTAAATCAAATAATCATCCTGTAGTATCGTAGCTTTGAAGCTTATATGCCAGCATGGCAAATCCTGTCAAACCTCTCGAGCTCCGTCATTAATATCAAGAGCTTGATATACATACTTGGTTATGGCCGTTACCACATCAACGGTAGATCGGGCAAATCGGAGTCCGTACTTTTTTGTTAGAGAGTAAGTCATGAGAGCTAAAATGCTTAACCAATTCAGCAAATGATCAAAGCCTCGAAGACTTTGCCGAAAAGCGGTAGGAGACTGATAGGGCGGTAGTTAGAGGGGTCAGAAGGTTCTCCAGAGTTCTTAAAAACAGGAACTACAGAGGAGGACTTCCAACAACCTGGGAAAACAAGGAGCAGCGTGGCAATAGTTGTAGAGTTTAGAGAGACCTGGAACCAGCTCGGAAGCACCATTCTTTTAGACTACAGCTGGTATACCGTCACCTCCACTTGCCTTATAGGAGACTAATTTAGAAATGATTTCGAGATCGGTTACGGGGTTATTCAGATATCAGTGACAACAGCCTCAATTCTAGGCGGGGACCAGGTGTGCATACAGCAGATGTCGAGTGTTGAGTTGGATGAGAATTTCCGTGGAAAGAATTCAAACTAATCTGCTGTAAATGTTAGGGATTCGAAATGATTGTATAGTGGAGGAATTGAGGATTTGCTGTTGTTCAGCAAAGTCTTGCAGAGCCGCCGATAATCTCTTGAAAAGGATTTGCGAGATGCTATAAGTTGTTACATTCTATCAGCAAACAGCAGCTTTGCTTCACTGAGGTCACGCTTGCACTCGTTACAAGCAGATACAAAGAGATGTCTGTTGCAATCAGAAGTGTCTCTCTGGTACAGTCGGAAGAAGTGATTCCTGTGGGCGATAGCGACGGAACAAGCAAGTGAAGATCAAATCTTGGTTTAACTTGATATTTCCTTGTTGGAATGAAAGCATCAGTGTCGACTTTCATCCAGCAGGAGACCTCAGACGCGTGTTTTTGAACGGGAAGATTAAAAACTACATTCCAAAGGAGGCCACGAAGGATATCATGGAACGATATCCCAATCTGCACGTTGATAACAGAAAGATCTTTTGTTGACAGGGGTTTAATGGTTGATGGGGTGGAGGCGGAAGGAGATGTTTATAGACACTACCGTGTGGATCAGAGTTGCCAAGAGGGCAGCGTTGCGTAGTACGACAAGAGTCACAGGTAAAAAAAGAAATCGAGAAGAGAAGTATTTCCGCCAAGATTACTCGGAAAACGTGTAGCAAAGTCAACCACTTACGTGAGATATTGTGAAAAGTTAAGGATTTGGATACCAGTGACATATTTTACACAGTGTTTAACCAACATGGTATGATGGGCATAAAGTCCCCGAACACGAATGTTTGCAAACGGCTGTAGGAAAATATTATCGGAAATACTATCTTGCACTCAACAGTCTTGAGTGGAAGGGGAACAGTAGAGAAAGAAGACATAGCAGAGAGAGAGAAAGAGAGAGAGAGAAAGAGAGAGAGAGAGAAAGAGAGAGAGAGAGAGAGAGGACACACGTACGAATGGTCTGGAAATTCAAAAGCGACGTCATTAGCCAGAGGGAGATGTAACATGTGCAGAACCGAACTGGCGCAGACTGCAACATAGTTTGGCTTCGGAATTGCCCAGTAGAGTTGCTTGCAGAGACACCATTTCATGCGCGACATGGCACTGCAAGAACCCCGATATTCTGCAACTGTTGATCAGAGCAGCCTCTCAAGAAGCTACGCAATCGAGAACAGCAACCAAAAAACTGCCAATCCGGTACCCTCAGTATGAAGCGACCTTGCTACCAACCATGCACATCACAAGAAATTCATGACAGCACGATTTTAAGGAATAAAAATAGGAAAGGAACCTGGAATCCATTGCTAAACAGGAAACAAGGGATTAGCCTTTTCAAAGAGAATGGTTATAGGAGAGTCTATGTGTTCTTATTAAAAAAAACAAAAAAACGAAAAATAGCAATTCCAGGTTTGACTTCTTTTTTTAAGCGTTTCACCCCAAGCAAGGCGGGAAGCCACTAGCACGCAAGGAGTTAGATAGAGTTGGAGCGAGAGCAAATACGATTGATAGAAGAAAGGATGAAGAGAAGGACAGGGGATAGACCAGGGGATCTGGAGACATCGATTGACATTACATTTGAATAGTTGATGATTATAGTTATCAGGGAAACAGGAAAAGAGGAGGAAGTTCCACAGGTGAGAGGTGCGAGACATGAAGCTATTGGAGTAGAAGAAGCGGCTACATTTAACAGTTTCAACAGTGAAAGGGTGAGAGCGGGATGCCAGCCTCGTAGGAGGCTTAAATTCATTAAGTCTAGAAACCAGAGAAAGCAGCTCATCGGAGCAGTTACCATGAAAGTATTTGTAAAAAAAGGCAGATAGAGGCGACGACACGTCTGTGAGAGAGCGACTGCAGACAAGATGCCAGATCAGGGGCCAATTGTATTACATATCCGTCTCTGGATCTTATCAAGAACCCCGAGGCAAACAGAAGGGGCACCAGACCATATATAGCAGCAATACTCCATGCAAGGGCGAATGGTTGATTTGTAGATTTAAAAGACCGACTCCGGCGCGAAAAATTTTCTGGCGCGGCACAAAGAGCCAACTTTCCTTGCGGTGGACGAAGCTATTGACTCAATGTATTTGTTCCATCTCAGGTCAGCAATATGAAACCGAGCATTCGCAACGACGATCTCTCGTTAAGTTGATCGTCGAATATTTCAATGGGGGAGTCAAAGATGGTCGTCTGTGAGGAGTAGTAGAGAGAAAGTTTGTTTTGGGGGCGTTAAAGTTAACCAACCAATTCCTGCCCCAGTTCACAACCGATTGAACGTCCTTTTCGAGACGAACGGTCAGTTTAGTTTTGTCAAAGACACTGGATTTGTTTTTGAGACAGGAATAAATTGTAGTGTCGTCCGCGTAGATGCCTTCTTGCGAATCTATGACGTCAGGAAGATCGTTGATGAAGATAAGGAACAGAGTAGGGCCTAGGTTAGAGCCTTGGGGAACACCTGCATTCATAAATTATTTAAAAAACAGCGAGTTTCTTTCAGAAAACTGATCTAGACAATCGAGCTGGGACCAACACAAGCACAAATATGCATGCATGGCTGCATACATACTTGTCCGCAGGTTAGGTTATAAAAAATAAGAAAGAAAATGAAAAGAATATAATACAAAATAATCAAGTTTAACTTAAGTCCGAATAGCAATTCTTTCAAAAATACCTAAGCATATTCCCAGACAGTAGTCAGAAAACTAAATATCAAACTTTGATGCTATGAACCTTGTCAAAATTAACATTGCGTTAATACGATTACTTCAAACATATAAAACTTTATAGCAAATACGATTAAAGACGTTGATAATAATCAAGGAAAAATGAATATTAAATTAAAAACATTGACATACATAGCATCTTTACAAAAAAAAAGAGACTATATTCGGCCATGAGGGCTAGAAAATTTTGACCAAAGTGTGGAAGTCTGGGATATCCAATTTTCAGCTATAGAGTTGTGAATGGAGAGGAAAGGTTTTGGGCTATACAGTCTTACTATCCCTACTTTCTTGTGGGTGTGGGATTCAATTACATCTTTCTTCTTGTCTTTTATGAAAAATATTAATATTGATCTACATGGAACAAACGTTGCAAATAGGGTTTTGTAATATTGGAATATGAGTATTATATTGATTTTAAGATATATTCATTAACCGTTTAAATTGACAATGCTACAAAGTTGTAGAGGCAACTATGAAAGTGTTCTGGATTGATACAATTTTTACGCATTTCGTTCATATAAAATATATTTATAAACAAGAATACTGAATTTCATTTGTGTAACCGACATTGCCATGCAAACGTGTGCTCAGGTTTATGAATTGGGATGACAGACTTCATTTCTGGTTACTGATATGTGAGAAACATTTTTGAGGCCAGAATTTTGGTAAATCTGAAAAGATGGTATCACTAAATTAATTACATAATTAAGAAAAGCACAATTTGGTCGTTTTTTTCTTGATGGAAAAAGGAGATATGAGTTCGATTTCTGTCGGAGACACAATTTAGTCGGAAAAAAAAAAAATCACGGAGGAAATAGCAACCCAAACACGTGTACACAACTAAAATGCCGTTTGTAGTAAGAAATAATGTCAGATAAAAAGTTATTATATATATATATATATATATATATATATATATATATATATATAAGGAAAAGGTTATATTAGTTCCAACGAGAGAAAAGTGTTTCTATTAAAAATAAGAGAGAAACCTCAAACGTTTTTGGTTGTAATTTGGATTTAAAATTATGTTTTACTTTCAATAATTCTGTTACACGTGTTTCCGGGCTCACAACCGTCATCAGGCAAAGGTTGGAGATTTCCACATATTATTAAAAATAATTAATTTTTTTTCTTTATATTTTGCGATGTTAAATACTCTCGATATGATGCATTCTCTATGTGTTAGTAATCCAAACGTCTTTCTTGAACCCAAATTAGGAAAATAAAACGTAATATTTCTTAAATCCACATTGCAACCAAAAAACGTTTGCAGCTTCTCTTCTTTTTTAATATATATATATATATATATATATATATATATATATATATATATATATATATAGTTACGAGTTCACATTGTATAAAGATATAAACCCCAGGTTCAAAGAAAGAAAGAAAAAGTTGGGTTCGCTCAGATAGGAACACACGAACAGGTATCGACAAACAACAAACACAAGACTAACATTTGCAAATAAATTTTATATAACAAAATACAAAACTTAAAATACTGGAAAAGTATGGAGGACAGACGTACAATTGATAAAAAGAACACTTAACTGATATTGGATGACAGTTCAAACGTTTGCGTTTCAGGAATTTGGAGTTCGACTGTTCGTAATGACTGGCAGACAAAGTTTCTGCATAATGTTTAGAAACGTTGGATGCACTTTTTTTTACCGCAATGTAAAATATAGGATTCCAGAATAATGCTTGTGTTCCGTCTTCCATTGGTTAATTGGATTGCGTCTGTGATGAAAGTAAGATGATTTCTTTCTATTTGGGTACGATATTCCTTTATCATTTACCCATTAATTAATCAAATAGATCCAAAACCTCCGGGATGAAATTTGCTTATTCCTTACACAACAAGTAATGGATTAGGTCTGTAGGTGTATTTCTCATCCACCACGATCGCATAATGAGAATTTATTTTTCTCGCGAACTGTTGTCGTATGAGGTCACTTGGAAACAAATTGCAATAAAATCACACACGGTGTTGTATGTCACGTGAGCGTATGGGACTGATCCTTATTCACTTTCTTAGAAGGTCATTCTGTTTCTTGTCAAGCAACCCCAAATTCCGTTCTTGCTATTTCTGAGCTAAAACAAGTCTCAGACCAGATAGGCAGTAAAAAAAAAATTGAGAAAGAATTAAAGAGGAAACAGAAAAACAGCGCGTCTCTTAATACAACATTAAGGCTATGCCACTTTATATATATATATATATATATATATATATATATATATATATATATAAACTAGTGCCGATCACTTAAGCTAATATTAAAAATGTGTCTTTTTTCCGGATAATCAGCAAAACTTAATTCAACTATGTATTCATTAAGAAAAATATTTATTAAAATAATAATAATCACTTTCAATTTTTTTTATCAAGCTGGAATAACAAATTGCAATATATATTGACGAGGTAGATTTATAGAATATAAGGAATCTTATTCATACAATCAACTAAAATGTAATTGATTTTTATTTTTTTCTATATCAGTGTCGTTCACAAAAAGAAACACAAAAGAAATAAAGAGCTTTATTCACATTGTTAAAATACATCCTCATTTCATATATTTAATTCCTATCGAATGAATGTTATTTCCTTTATTCTCGTTTGAGAAATGCTAGGACCTAATGTCAGCCTAAACGGTCGCCGTGATCTACTCGTTTTAACTTAACAAAGATAAACCATTTCCTTTTCAAATATTTTTCATAGTGTAATAAATTTTGATCTCAACAACGTCAAATCAATTTGACGCCGCAAGCGAGAGACTTTTTTATTTATTTCTTTCCGTACAACGTTCCGTATTTACCGTTCCTTAATTTTATGATTTATTAAATGTATATCAGATTAAATCTATCCATGATTATGTATTAGGTTATATGGGTTTTACAAATTTCACTTACTGTAATGGTCTCTTAATCACTGAAAGTGTCTATATGCATATAAAAATTCTAGCGATAAAAAAGCACACCTTTTTTTATATTATCAGAATTAGATAGAAGCAAAATACATATACGCACTCTTGGTTATACATTTTATTTAAAAATCTATCAAATACAAATATTTAGGTAAATGCTCTGTTTATAATAAACAGTATTAAATAACATTTACCGGCCTGAATGTCCGAGAAATTTTCATAGGAAATATTCGTCCTCTGACAAGTTTCGAACCTGTATCATATACAGAACCGTCATATAGCCTGACGTGCTTTTTACCGATTTTGTCACATCACCACAGAGAATCGATCGGTTAGCAAGGACGAATTTATTGTTTTTAAACTTCAATCATCCATGAATCTCTCACGTACATTCATGTCTGCTCATGGCGTATCAAATGTAAACAAATGACGTCACATATATTATGAAATGGACAAAGACCGACAATTATTTTAAGACATTTTTATGTTTAACATTCTTTTATAGATACAAATATTTATATAACAATCCCCTTAGTAGATCTAGGATAAATATAAATACCATATGGCTTACATGTAGTTCAATAACATAGTTTCAATAATAAAAGTAAAGTTCTCATTCCAGTGCACCAAAAATGAAAACCCATGACTAAATCATTCATGTGTAATATCACTGTTCCTTTCATTCTAGACTTAGTCAATCACTGTTCTTCACGTTGGTTGGTGTGACTGTAGGACTTTCTCCGAATGTACACCCTACATTATCTTTAGGTTGATGTTTGTATATCTACTTGCCATATGATTTATTGCCGAAGTATGCACATCCAAGGTACAACTTGTCCGATCACAAGTCGGGCCAGCATCTGACATGTGTACCGTTGGTCTTAACTTACTGTTAGGAAGTCAAGCCCCATGCCAACCCTGAACCTGTTTTCTCTAATATGTATTGAGCGTAAAGCATGTCTGCTATCACCAGAGGTGAACACAAAATAAATAATAACGCGAAACAGAATTATTTTCATTTGGAAGCTTCAGTTGATATTAAATATATTTTTAAAAATATTCAGAATATTGATCTGCAGGACACAAACAACGAACTTTTTAAAAAATTACCATTGTATCGAAAAATTTTTCCTAGGAAATTAACACGGATATTGCACCAGGTAACAGATACAGGGTTTTCAAAATAAAACCATAGAATTTCCTATATCATTAAAAGCTAAAATAAAACAAAAACAGTGACGGGTGAGTGTTAAATTTCAATCCAAAGGCATTGGACATATATAAGAGATCTTGAAAATAACTGTAATGAAAGCTGAATTTGCATTTTTGTAATATGTTGAATTTTTCTTTGGTTCACATTCCTGTCCAGTCTTTTGAACAGAAATAGAGATTTATCTCTTGTTTCCTGTTTAGGATTGGCTTTCCTTCCCCCTTCCCCTAAAGTTTTCTTTTTTTTAACTTCCAGTACATATATATATATATATATATATATATATATATATATATATATATGTATGTATGTATTTTGTATATTTTCTTTTTGGCTTCCAGTTACTTTTTTATCGACAGATTCAAAAAGTGTGGATGGTCTGACACAAGCCTTCACCACTTGAAACAAATCATTGTGTTGGTCTTCTGACAACTACATCTAATTAGTTCCACACATATCCAGCTACTGTGAAAAAAAACTCTACGAAACAACATCTACTTCATCTTGGCACATGGAATGTACAAATTCTCCTGGACAACAACTCAGCACCAGAAAGAAAAAAACAGCTCTAGTCGCACTGGGGCTAAAGAAGTACAACATTGATATAGCTGCACTGAGAAGTAATCATCAGTCGACTACATGAAATGAGAAAGAAAAAAATAAGACATCTAACTGTATTCCTGCTGCACGTGGATACAATATATTCTCCTGTACTGTTTGTGGTCTTTTGTGCAATTCTCGAGCTGGTCTCAAAAGTCATGCCAGCCATAAGCATGCAGATAATTAGTTCTTGGTCGTCGGACCCTCATACGTCGAACTCGACGGAAGAGTTCATTTTATATATATATATATATATATATATATATATATATGGGGACAAAGTGGAAAAGTTTATTTGTAACGTGTTTCATCGTTTCACATCACAATATTGTTTATGATATATCTATATATATATATATATATATATATATATATATATATATATATATATATATATATAATATATAAAGAGAGAAAGAGATGTTATTATAAACAAATATTCGTTCAAGGAACTCATCATATTTGGTGTCAAAGGCAAAGTTCAACAATTAAAGTCGCCATGAAACAGCTTTGCCACGATAAGGCACACCATCTGATTTAATGTGAGACCGCTAATGGACGAGGGCGAATTTTAAAAAGTGACAGAGTTTCGAGTGAGAAATATATCTTCCTGGTGAAGAGACATTTGTTCATTCTTTTATTTTTTAGGGCAAGTGATTTGATTGTTAGCATTTTCCTATCGAAGCTGTACATAGTCTAGGCGCTCTTTTAAACTAGAGAGAATAAAAGCTTCCTTTGTGATAAATATGACAGTATCTCCGTAATACGCTTTGATTGTATACGAGGAAAAAGGAAAACAATGAATAATATGAACAAAATAAAGACCGAAGATGAAAAGAAAGCAGTTTGAAAAGAAAGCAGACGAAAGAATAACATGGAAAAGAAAAAAAGAATGAATGCATATAAACATGGATTGAAAACTCAAAGTCGAAACAAGCTTGATAGAATAAAAAGAAAAACATATATGCTCACTATTAGTCCAACAGTAAAACAAAATGTTTTCTGAAATTTGTTTAAAAACTTATTCATTTATTCATTGTATATGTATATTCTTTGTAAGAATTTAGTTAAATGAAATAAATCAAGTTATAGAAATTTTCTGAATAACATCCAATTCTCTTAGTTACAAAACTGTTCCTTAATTTCAATTTTTGCATGGCGATCACAAAGACGACAAACGTTGCATCATAAATTTAGATAGAAGAAATTTTAGCCCTGATATTTTCATTTTGTCTCATTAGATAATTTTTTTCACCCGAAATTGATTTGCATCTCTATAATTTCCGTGCATTGAATATTCTTTTCCACTTCTTATTTGGTTCTTCTGTAATGTATGTCGACAGTCTAGACAAATTCCAAAATTATCGGTCGTGACTTGGCATCTCGGCATTGATCACTATATCACCGCTAAAACGTAGCTTCTTTTGGCCTTCTTCATAAATATTTTCATGACAATTGTTCTGGCGAGTTTTCCTCTTTGGTACCTCGATTCTATAAACATAAGCGTGCTACGATAAACCTTCTCGTTTTAATGTTGAAATTGCGACATAATTCTTTTATTCCAATGGTTTAATCACGCGTAATTCTTCTGTAAAATTAGTTTTCGGATTCTAGTCTTCCTGTCAACTAAGACATGAAAAATTTAAATGCAGCGTCAACTGTTATGTTTTATCTTCTTGAAACCTGTTCTTTTCTTGCCAATGTCGTCAATAACGTTATAACCGTCAAACCCGTTCCTTGCTTGCTTATTTTCCTTCTTATCCAGCAATTTATACGGAGGAATCTGCCTTTATACATGTTCTTTTTCTCATTTTTGTATATATATATATATATATATATATATATATATATATATATATATATATATATATATATATATATTTTGTTTTTTGTAAAAAAACAGACCACGTTAAGATTCCATGTAATAAACTATTTCACCATAACATATCTGCTCTGAATTTCACATTGAGCTCTCTGGATATCATCCTCCTCAGGTCTACCAATACACGGATTACCTAAGTTTACATAAGCTATATATATATATATATATATATATATATTTGTATCTTTATGTATATTTTTAAATGCCCATTTTCAATTGCTAATAATATATATATATATATATATATATATATATATATATATATATATATAAATAAATATATGGATATAGATCCGACAATATGAAGAAAAATATACGGAAAAACAAACAAAAAAATCTTAATATGCAATTATGCTGTTTTAATGTTAATATAATGTCAACGTCGGACATTTCGGTCTGTCCTAAAACAGCATAATTGCATATTAGGATTTTTGTTTGTTTTTTCCGTATATTTTTTCTTATATATATATATATATATATATATATATATATATATATATATATATATATATATATATATATATATATATATCTATGGCAAAAAGTGATATTTGCCAAAAGGAAAGGCTAAATAGAGAGGGGCGCAATGAAATTTTCACAAACGAATATGTAGCGCCATTTAATATATGAAATATTTAAATTACCGATCTTTATACTAAGTGAATTACAATTAATGTGATAAAAGTTAAAGTTTATATATATATATATATATATATATATATATATATATATATATATATAAGGAAAGAAATTATAAGCATGCAATAGTCTATAAATTAATCAGAATTGTTAATGTATATCAAGTGTATAAAAGTTTGTTACATCCTAGACGTTACTTTAATATTTTGACATTATTTTTGTTGTATTATCGACAGATTTGTCTTTAAATCTCTTCTGTATTTTTCCTTCATCCTTGCCTTCTTTTTCTTTTTCATCCTTTCTCTTTTCACTTGCTTCTCATGTCTCATACCATGAAGAATCTTTTTGTCTTCTTAACACCTGCCACAAATTAGCATGTACTCTTCAAGCCGCTAGTGTCAACGAGTTTCTATAATTAGAAGAAACTACGTTCATTTTCCTTTAGGCAGTCACAGCAAAATTATGCCTCTACTGAGCATGTTGCGTAACTTGTTGGCGGGTCTCTCTTACTTAACGCACGGAAATTACACTAGCTGAAGGGACAGCCATATTGATTTTTTTTTTTAGTCTGCCTAACATTTCCCCTTGATTTGAAAGAGACGCTTGGCGAAAATGGATTCCAATTATAGAGTTCTTCCGAGAATTTGTGGCCTTTTATTTTGCTTCATCTTTAAACCTAATGCCATTTATAATTCGCTCAAGGAAAAAAGACTTTAATCTGATAGCACTTATCCACCACTTTCATAGAAGGTGTGATCATTTACTAACTATATTTAATTTGCCCCAAGTAAATTAGAAGAAGAAAACCATTGATGGCATAAAGGAGTTTGCGACTGTCTGAAAATAAGAATTCTAACCTTCGACACGTTTTAAGAAATTAACTGAATCATTTATAGGGACGCTAACTAATAAACACATTTATTTTTGTTAAGGATATTTCAACTTTGGTTTAAAATAATTCAGCCAATACTAAATTGCCATCCTGGGTATGACGATAAGCTACATCTGGCAGCGAGGCCTCTGTTAAGGAGGTTTTGAAGAGCGTAGAACGCCATTGCTTTTATTCTTATGTTCACCCTGACCGGGGGTGGTAGCGCCTGTTATGGTACCAGATATTGGCAAATAACTAACACCCAAACTGGGTTCTAAATACTATGAAATTATACAAATATGTGTAGTAAAAATGCCAGCAATACATTTTCGTAGTAAAAAAAATTAACAGCAATACATTTTTGCCAAGAAAAAAAAAATTACTAGCAATATATTTTTGTAAAAATAATATTACCAGTAATACATCTTTGTAAAAGAAATTACTAATGCGCTCAAGAAAATTAAATGACCTATAAAGAGTTGATATGCCATTAAACAAACAATGCTAAACTGAATAATGACTTTAACCGCTTTTATTCCAGAAATATTAGGTATTCATTAACCGTTAGTGTTACTCTCGTGATAGTATTTTCTCTAGTATTCTCTCTGACTGATGTAGTTTCGTCAAGAGAAGATAACTCCGCATATTATACTCTACATTTCAAAGGACGAGATCAAACTAAAAATAAAGTATTGCTGCCATAAACACCATTTGCCAAAGGCTGGACAGTTACTTTTGCTCATTTCATGTTCCTTATTGCAATATCTGAATATGTGTGCGCTTATATATATATATACTGTAAGTCTTTATACTGCCTTCAGAGGCATTAAACTTTTGAATAAATTCCAATTCATATTATAAGCTTAAAGATGCTGTAGAATTTTACGCTTGTACGAGATATACATTCATTCAATCAGTCTTAGCAAAACAGCTCATCTTCGATAGACATTTTTTCCGAACCCATTCTTTTAAACTCAATATCTCGACGCTTTTTTCAATCACTCTACATATTGCATAATAGTTGCGTTCGGACTCTGTCGAATTTCGAGAAATTTGTTTCTTTTCACTGTGAACAATCTTTTATTCGTCGTATATTTGCTTTTATGATGGCAGCAAATTCTTCATACGCTAAATGTTGAGTACTTGGTGATATATCAGGACGGAGATATTTTTTTATGGCCTCACTCCCCGCTGAGTCCAAAAACAAATCCCTAACTTAATTTTTTCCACAACTAGCTTCGGTGATCGTTAACCTTTTTTCTCGCGCTGACGCTGACAAACATCTAAGCTAATTTTCTAACCTCCATCGGGGTTAAGTATCCGATCGGCAATGCTATATTGTTACAACAGGTATTCTCTCTGACACATGTAGTCTCGTCAAGAGAAGATAACTCTCAAGTAGGTATAGCGATACCGCTTTTTATACAGTACCTTATTTACATATCACTACAAAATGAAAGTTAAAAGTAATCCAATTTTTTTTAGTAAACAAAGTAAAGAATGATGAATGTCAATATCAGTCTGCCTAGATGGCCGAGAATTTTGAAAAATCTACTCAAAGATGAAGAAGATCCTTGAAGCTACAGAAATTTGGTTTTACAGAAGGATGCTGAGAATATATTGGCACTTACATGTCAACAACGACGAAATGGAAACGAAATGGACACTTATACTTAGCATTATGATGAGAAGGCTGGATTTTCTAGGGCATTTATTGAGGAAAGAGGGCTTGGAAAATTTGATACACTCAGGGCAGATTGAAGGCAGGGGGACAGAGGAAAACAACGGATAACATGCCCAGCGAACTTGAGTAACTGGATAGCGGAACAAAGTTTAGGACAGATAAAAAAAACAGCGAATTTATTAAAAGTTACAAAGAACAGGAAGTTGCGGAGAACTATGATCGTCAATGTCCTAAAGGGACAGGGCACATAGAAAAATATTTATTAGTAAACTATTTATCAGACTACTGTTACTATACTATTTATTCCTCGTGCTATTCACCTTTTTCTAATTTTCCAGATTGGAATAGATTTGAAAATTAAGAAAACTAAAAATATTATCCAGGTACAGTAAGCTTTGATGTAGGGTTCAATAATGGCTCGAATTCGAAATTAGAAAGCTGAGTTCCATTTCCGGTTAGGTTCGTTATATTAGTTATATAAATACTTTGGGAGAAATATGGATCCACAGCAATGGGTTAATTAGTAAGACTTGTATCCCTAAATCTTTATTATATTCACACATGCCCAAAAATTTAAAAAATAAAGATCTAAAAATATTTTATGGCTTTAAATGACCTGCAAAACGATTAATAAAACGTAAAATAAAGGAATAAATCAATCAATTATTATACAATCTAGAAGATGGCGAGTTTTCACTCATTGCTTTGATTAATACAAACACACACACACACACACACACACGGGCACACACACATATATATATTTTTATGACTCCAAAATATAGACAAATATAAAAAAAAAATCATAAAACGCACGCACATACACACACACATATATAAATAATATATATATATATATATATATATATATATATATATATATATATATATATAGAGAGAGAGAGAGAGAGAGAGAGAGATAGATAGATAGATAGATAGATAGATAGATAGATAGATAGATAGATAGATAGAGTGAAGATTGAAGTCACCACAGATAGGCGACAAGCTGTTTCCTGTGAGACGCAATCATCGGGTCACATGTCTTGTATCTTTTTTCTCGACTGTTTGTATATACGGGTCAGTGGTGCGTTGTGTGTAGTCCATTCTAACGGTTATTTTGGCGAGAGTGGTTTGTTTATTTATTTGGATTAAATTATTTTACTTGTTTTAAATTTATTTTTATTTTATATAATTTTCTTTATTATTCTTTCGGTTTTCGATTTTTAAGTAAAGTAGTACAAATTATTTAGATGAGTTCTGATCGTTTATTTTGTACTTTGGTCTTGGAAGGTAATTAAAACTATTTTTCGTCCAATTTTTCGATTGATTGTTGTAGTGAATCCTAACGGTTATTTTATTTTTAATTTTTTCGTCTATTCTAATGGTAGTTATGGAGGGAATGTTTTGTTAATTTGTTTATTATTTGTTTGGATTAATTTATTTTACTTGTTTTTATTTTTATTTTGATTATTATCAATTATTCTTTTCAGTTTTTATTATTAAGTAACGTAGTAAAAATTTGTTTTTAATGTCTGCATTTTGAGATGAGTTCTGAACGTTTATTTAGTACTTTTTTTTTACTCTGGGAAAGGAATTATAGCTATTTTTCTTCGAAGCAAAGTTTGCAGTTTTTGGATTGAGTGTTGTAGTCTAATGTTCTTTTCCTTATTTTCCATGATATCGTTAGTGTGATTTGCGTTTTGTTCCTAATTTCCCAGATAATACTTAGAAAGCATTGTGCTGTTCGCGTATTTACTATTTGTGAAAGATATTTTGCGTGCAGATTTTCTTTGGTTTCAGGGTCCTTCATTTACTCCTATTTATATTTCAGTGGTATATTGATAGTTTTCCTTTTGTGCTTCTTTATTATTTGTCCATGTCCTCAGTGCAATAAAAAATAAATAAATAAAAACAAGTAAAATAATCCATCCAAATAAAGAAAAAAATAAATAATAAACAAGTAACCATTAGAATAGACTACAACAACGAATCAAAAAAAAATGCACCAAAAATAACTATAATTACCTTCCCAGACCATAACAAGCTACTACATAAACGATCAGACACATCCAAAAATTTTTACTACATTACTTAAGAATCGAAAAACGGAAAAAATAAATAAAATTTCATAAAACAAAAATGAATAAGAAAACAAGTAAAATAAATTAATCCAAAAATAAATAAAAAATAATCAAATTAAAAAACACTCAAGCCAAAATAACCGTTACAGTATACTGAAAAGAATAAATAGAAACGCAAAATAAACATGCAAACGCAATTAAAAACAATTAATCCAAATAAAAAGTAAATAAAGTAAATAATAAACAAATTAACAAACCACTCCCGGCAAAATAACCGTTCGAAATTACTACAACAATGAATCCAAAAATTGGACGAAAAAATAGCTTAATTATTTTACCAGACCAAAACAAAGTACTAAATAAACAATTACATTTTTACGACGTTACTAAAACATCGAAAACGGAAAAGAATAAATAAATTCATATAAAATAAAAATAAACAAAACCAAGTAAAATAAATGAATCCAAATAAATAGATAAACCGCTCCCACCAAAATATCCTAAGCTTTAGAATAGAGTACCCAAAGTGCACCACTGACCCGTATATATAAATAATCGAGAAAAACCCAGCCTGATTATTGTGTTTAGCATGAAACAGACAGTCGTCTCTGAGTGTTAACTTCAATGTTCATTTTATATTTGCATACGCTCTGTCTCTGATATTGAGCACTTTATCCCATATAGCACACCTTAAAACTATATTCTTTTTTTTTATTATATATATATATATATATATATATATATATATATATATATATATATATATATATATATTGATGTATAATTAGGCAGCGACGTTTTTTAAACATTTTATACTAAATATGGCAGACAAGGAAGATTTAATTATTTTTTTTTTATTTAGTTTTTCCATCATCGTTACGTACATATATATATATATATATATATATGTGTGTGTGTGTGTGTGTGTGTGTGTGTGTGTGCGCGCGCTCATGTTTACTATTTTTCAAATTATGCACGTCTTAATGTATGAATATTTGATGTGCTATAAACCTGATTACGTTTCACATGTATTGCTATGTATTTGTAAACCTTTTGGCGCTGAAGTCACTGCATATAAGCACGTAGCGAGGGAAAAAAAGAATCTCTCCGTTACTAGGCCTACCTCTGGCTGGCCTTGCTTATTTAATTGACACACGTATTTCGAAATGCGAAAAAAAAAGTCAATAAAATTTAGAAAAGTGAGCAAACAATTTACCAAACAAAAGTGAACTGAGAAAAAATGGTAAACACTAATACGCGCGACAGTTGTTGATTTCATACTGAGTTGCCTCCCTTACATCACGTTGTGTCGACAGAATCGATTTGAACGATTTGACACCGAAGTGGAAGATGAATGTGTTTATGTTGAAACAGCTGACAGCTTGTCTTCTGTGATTACGTATAAGAAGGTGGAAGGCAAGTTGTTGCAGAAAATGAAGTCGCGTGAAAATAGCAGCGAATTTGATTTTCTTTCTAATGTTTCTGGAGAGAAGAAATTCAAGGAACGGACGGGACGTAAAATAAATTAGGACTTGGCTATTTTAAGAAAAGAAAGACACTTACTTATGAGCGTATGTGGGCATATGTGTGTGTGCGCTAATATATACGTTAGTATAAATACCTATTGAAATAGGGTAAATCAGGAGCAAAGTAAAAAAAAATACACGCACGCACACATATAGATACACACACATATTTTCTATCCTTTTTTACATTTCTATATAATCCTTATAGATATCTTTCTCTCTTCTTTGTCTTTGGAGAAGTGACTATATCCTGTGTCTTTTTTTTTCCTTCTTGCTCTTCTTATTTTCTTTATTCTTTTTTAGATGGGATTATATCTTGTCTTTCTTTCTTTTCTCTTTTTCCAACTATATCTTGTCTTTGTTTCTTTTTAGAGGAGACAATATCTTATGTCTTTCTTTCTTGCTTGCTTTTCTTATTTTCTTTTTTCGCAATAAAAAAAATTCTAAGTAAATATAAAAAAAATCTAATAACCGTCATTTACTACCACCTGATGAGATGCGATGATATGCATCGAAACATGAATGCATTTATGTAGCGCTTTTACATATGATCGAATGTAATATTATATAATAAAGACATTTCGCTCTGCTATAGTACTGAGCCTTATTTTTAAATCATTGTTGTGAACGTTTGAATTTATATTTAATTCTTCTCATTTCATTTGTATAGAGAGAGGGAGAGAGAGGAGAAAGGAAGGAAGAAGGGGGAAGGAATGAGGTTAAATATATGTGTGTGTGTAATTTTAGGAAATGGATTAAATCCGACATATTTGTATCTTTAATTTATTTGGTTTAATGGTTACTTTGAGGGGTACTCAGGTTCGAGTAGAAGCTCGTTTTTTTTATTAAACAGTATATATATATATAAATATATATATATATATATATATATATATATATATATATGTTAGAATGCATCTCCAATATCAACAATAATAACCAAGAATAAATTGTTACACTGGCAACACAGGCACCACAATCTTTTGCACGTTGATTTGTCACTTGTCACAACTTATTGCAATATTTGCACATATCCACTAGCATATCAAAATCAATCAAAATACATAAAAAATGTATATTTATTAATATATAGTTAATAGCACTGTTATATTACATCGAGCAGTATTTTATTAACTCCATCAATGCTATAATATATATATATATATATATATATATATATATGTGTGTGTGTGTGTGTGTATTTGTGTGTACACAGATACACTAATACACATCAATTTTTGTCTATGCGTTTATATGTATATATTCTGTATAAGTGACAAAGATAGCTGGAAGAAAGCTAATCTCTGTAGACGCATACTTTACAAATCGGCTGTAAAATCGTGAAGAAATCTGAAGAACGCACCTGATTTAGCAAGTTGTTTACAAAAAATACAGATTGTAACCTCGGGATATATCACTAGCTGGATTGTATTCCAATATAAAAAAAAGTCAATTTTTTTTTTTTTTAAATAGACATACATATATATTGTTCTTTTGAAGAAACAAAATTCACTGAATTCAACACTTACACACTCATATTCAATTATTTTTAATGGGAACGATTAATTTGTTTTTTTTTTAATTCATAATTTTGTATAAGTTTAAGAAACCAACGTTGATAAACGCCGCCTATTTCAAATGCTTCCATAATTGCTGAGTAACTCTGCTGCTCCACAATTGCTAAATCTTTTGTGAGAATTCTAACCTTTATTCTTGTTTTAGTTTACACCAGAATTCCTCGCTTATTTCTGCCGAAAAGTAGTAGATAAACACCTACCTGTTATTAATAGCAGTAAGTTTTCTTTCGACATTTAATAATTTTTGTTTATATTTTAAAATTTTCGGATCTTATCGAGAAAAAATAGCAACAATATTTCTACTACTACTACTACTACTGCTGCTACTACTACTAATAATAATTATAATAACAGAAATAATATTAATAAATATACAAAGAAAAACAGACAAACTGATCGTCTAGACATCGTAATCAAAGACCACAAGAACAGAATATACTTTCTTATTGGATGGTAGTCACTGCAAATTGTAATGCATCTTTGGGGATCTTCAAACAAATATCAAAATACAAGGGTCTTGTAATGGAAAGCTCAAAAATATGGCACATCAAGACATCAATAGTATTAATTATGATTGGTATCCTCCCATGAGTCAATTGGAAAGTGTCCTGATAGACTCATTGAAGGGATCCTTCGTAGCCCATGCATTAAAGAAATACAAAAATAAAAATGTTTTTATAAGTACAGTTCACACATTATGAATGGCTTCATCAATGTAAAATGTGTATATTATGATGTCATTTCTAAACTTAAGTCTTTGCTGGGGACCCCTACGGGCATGAAAATACAACAGAAGTCAAAGAGAATAATAATAATAATAATAATAATAATAATAATAATAACAATAATAATAATAATAATAATACAGTTCTGGGGAAAATATGGGCTTGCCTAAAGAACACAACGAAGAGGCAGATTGGATTGCGCAAGAGTTAGAACGAATGAAAAATAAACCAGAACAGACATGGGCGGAATCACAGAAGAAGATGTTAAATGTGCACTGAAAAAAGCACACAACTGGAAATCTCCAGGAATAGATAAAATTCTAACTTCTGGCTATATTATTTAAATACAGCACACAAAAAAACTCGCCAAAGAACTTCAAGAAATGGTTACCGATCCAACTAAAATTCCTGCATGGATGACCAAAGGAGTTACCTTTCTTCTACCCAAAAAATAGTGACACAAATATTCCGAAAAACTATAGACCAATTACATGTCTTCCAACAACATACAAACTGTTAACATCTATTTTAACAAAACAGACATATTTCTTCTTGGAAAGAAATGACATACTACCACTTGAACAAAAAGGGTGCAAACGAGGCTGCTACGGATGTAAAGACCAATTACTTATTAATAGGATGATCCTGGAAAACTGCTTCCGTGGAAAAAAAAATCTTAGTATTGCCTGGATAGATTATCGTAAAGCATTCGATAGTGTACCACATTCCTGGATCTTAAAGTCTTTAAGTATGTACAAGGTATCACCCGTTATCATCAATTTCATCAAACAATGTATGTCGATATGGAAAAACTACACTTTACCTCAATCATAAAAATGGAACCTATAAGTCTGGCGAAATAAACATCAATAGAGGAATATTTCAAGGTGACTCTTTGTCTCCTTTATTATTTTGCATATCACTTATAGCATTAACCAGCCAACTTAACAAGACAGAATGCGGTTACAAAATAGCTCAAAAGAAAATAAACCATCTATTTTACATGGATGACTTAAAATTGTATGCTAGGAATGACAATGAGCTGGAAGGTCTTCTGCAAACTGTAAAATGCTTCAGTGAAGACATTGGAATGAAATTCAATTTGGATAAATGTGCTAAAGCTACAGTTTTACGAGGATCGCTACAACAAACTTCCTCTATTAGTTTAGACCCTGCTGTAACAATAAAAGATTTAGAACAAGGAGAAGCTTATAAGTACCTAGGTGTAAATGAGAGTGAAGGAATTCACCATAAGAAAATGAAAGAAATAGTGCGTAAAGAGTACTATAGAAGGGTACGACTGGTATTAAAAACTGAATTGAATTCTCAGAACAGAATTATGGCCATTAATAACCTTGCCATCCCAGTGGTCCAATATAGTTTCAACATCTTGAACTGGACTCTAAATGACATCAGACAAATGGATTCTAAAACAAGAAAGCTTCTTTCTAAGTATAAGATGCATCATCCAAAGGCTGATGTAGACCGTCTATACAATACCCCGTAAAAAGAAGGTGGAAGAGGTCTTATTCAGCTAGAATTGTCATACAAGACAACAACTATTGGCTTACTAACTACATGGAAACAACAAATGACTGGATGATAAAATTAGTGAAACAACATGAAAACAGAAAGAAAAAATATTCAATAATAAAAGAAGGCAGTAAATACAAACAACATTTACATTTAGTAGATTCTGTAGTAAATCAAAAACAGAAGCCAAGAACCAACTATTGCAGCAAAAGATATGAAAAAAGAAAGCCAAGGATAAAGCCCTTGAACAGATGAAACAACGCTGGCAAGACAAACCTCTGCATGGCCAATATCCAGAACGTGCAAATAAACCCAATGTTGATAAAGTTAATACTCATCGATGGTTACGAGCATCTGGATTAAAGTCTGAAACTGAAGGCTTTATTCTTGCAGCGCAAGACCAGAGTCTTTTCACTAGGAATTTTCAGGCAAATATCATACATAATAATGTGGATCCAAAATGCAGGTTCTGTGACAAATACCAAGAAACAATAGACCATCTAATCTCAGGATGTTCTATACTTGCCCCAAATGAATATAAAAATCGTCACGATAGAGTGGGGCAATACTTACACTGGACAATGTGCAAACACTTTGGAAAATGTGTAAGCAAACACTGGTATGAACATCGGCCAGCGCCGGTTACAGAAATAGAAGATGTCACCATTCTATGGGATTATACCATCCACACAGACAGAAAAATTGAAGCAAATAGGCCGGACATTATTGTCAAAAACCAGAAAGAAAAAAACTTGCCTACTAATTGATATGGCTTGTCCAGCGGATTGTAACATAGCAACCAAGGAATTTGAAAAAACTATCAAAATACAAAGACCTGGAAATTGAAATAGAAAAAAAATGTGGATTGAAAACAAGAATAATACCCAGTGGTAATAGGTGCACTTGGAATTATAAAAAATGGAACAAAACAACACATTGAAAGAATCCCTGGAAACCCCAGCTTAAGAGACATACAGAAAATTGTCTTATTAAGTACAGCACACACACTAAGGAGAACTTTGTCTATGTAACGCTAGCAACTTCATCGGAGATAAAAAAAAAAAAAAAAAAAAAATTAACATGAAATGTGGCCATAACAACACACCGACCTGCCTTAGGTCTTTCCGCAGACTTGGTAGGTAGTGTGTCCATAGCAGAAATAATAATAATAATAATAATAATAATAATAATGTTCTCAGGTGTACAGCCCACACCTTACGAAAGGCTTTATTTATGTAAAATATGTGTGCTATTTTTCCTTTTTTTAATTGGCCAGTGGAAAATGTCATGATGCCATTTCTGATATTAGGCCTCTGTACGGTACCCGGAAAGAAATGTGTACACACTAGAAATAAAATAATAATAATGATAATAATAATAATAATAATTTACCTAATAGTAACGTAATCAGCAGTCAAATTCCGGGATAATTTCTCCTATTCACTTAAGCACAAATGACCCCGAGAAAGTCATGCATACATCAGTTTTCCCTTTAGCAGAGTTACTTTAGGCATTACCCTTTTATTCTTTTTCTCTTTGGCAAAAAGTTTATAGACTTGAAGCGACCAATATAAGAGAATGACTACTCTAAAACATCGTAAAGAAGGCAACGCGAAAAGTCCTCACTATCTTTTTCAACAAGTCATGGCATTTCAACTTTTAAAAAGAAAAAATAATGTCTAGAGAATAATGTTTTTTTTTATGACCTGACGAGATACAGAATGAAAAACAAAATTACTTGTATTCCTTTGTTAAGAAAACTGCAAATATAACATCATTCGAGTTACTGAAGCCTAGAATTGTGCTACACAATTTTTCTCGGTAGAATCTCTCTTATAAATTTAGCATTCGTTTTTTTTTTTTTTTTTTTTTGAATACTGATGTCATATCTGGTCTGGGGCATCTGCTATATGTTTAGAAATTCTTGATAAAACCTTAAGAAGAATCTGCCAATATTATTGGCCCTGACCTGGCATCTCGATTTCAGTCCATTACCCATCACCATAACGTAGCTTCCCTATATCTTTTCTATAAATATTTTCATGGTAATTGTTTTGATAAACTTTCCGCAATGGTACCTAGAATTTATGAATTTAAGCACATTACTAGATTGGCAGAAAGGTCTAATCATTTTACCGATGAAATAGCTAAACGAAACCATTAGATATATGCTAACAGTTTTATCTATCGCACTTCTCGCTTGTGGAAATCTCTTCTAGCTTCTTGCTTCCCAATCAACTTTGATCTTCAAAACTTTAAATGCAATATCAATCATTATCTTCTGTCATCATGCTCATTCTTTTATAGTCCTCTCTATTCAATAGAAGTTTTTCTCATATTCTCTAACACTCAGTAACCTCTTGCATCCTAATGACTTTATTGTCTTGCTTGGGGGGAAATGATAAAAAACATCAGATGATTATTAAAGTAATCAGTAAAGTGAGTTAATTATATACCATGCTTCAAAAACATCTCTACCAGCGTCTCTTTGAAACAATAAAGATCGGTTATTTTAATAAGTTATTATTTTAAGTTGTGGCTTTACCTTTAAAAAATATTCAAGTCAGTGAATTGCAGAAAGAAACAATGTCTGTATAGCTACTACATTTCACAGAGTTAAAAACACTTTTGAGTATCCCCTGGAAATAATTTCATAATAATTGCAACTCATTACCGGTTTTCTGAAGTGCGCCACTTGTTGCAGAAGAAACACACATTCAACTCATTATTTTTCTACGCTTTTCTTTATAAAGTTTGCAATAAAATTTATGTCTTATAAGAAAAAATATTTATGTTCATAATCATAACTGCTGTTTCAAATATTCTTGAATATATGACGCCATAATTTATTTTCGCAAACAGCTAAGAGACATCAGACTCTTTTGACATAAAATCAATTGATGTTCTGATATTCATTTCCATATAAACGAATATTAATGAATATTGAATACTAATAATATAATAATGAGGTAAATTGGAAAGATTACATTGATTCATTTGCTATGTCGGCTGATAGAAAATTTGGTTCAGTTTGTCTCGCCAGAATCTATCATAGATATTTATAAATCTGCCATTCACCCATGCATTGTCTATTGCTACCATATCTAGTCTCCTGCTTCTGCTATATATTTAAAGATTCTTGATTCTGCAATGTTATTCGTCCTGATCTGGAATGTCAGATTCAGTCACAGCGTAACTTCTCTGTGTCTTTTCTATAAATATTTTCATGGTAATTGTTCTGATGAGATTTCCTCTTTGGTACCTCGATTTTTACGAATTTAAGCGCAGTACTAGATTGGCCGTACGGTCTCCTCATTTTACAGTTAAAATTGCTAGATATAACTGTACGTTCTATGCTTACAGTTTCTTCTTTGGTTCTTCCGATTAATGGAACTCTCCTCCGGTCTTATGCTTTCCAGTCAACTCTGATTTTCAGAAAATTAAACGCAATGTCAATTGTTATCTTTTGTTTCCTTAATTCCCGTTCTTTTATTGTTCTCTTTAATAATGTCTTTTATCTTATTTTTTTTTCACATTTAGAATTCCTTTGCGTCTTAGTAGCTTTGTTTCCTTTCTTGAGGCGAAAAAGTTAAGCACAAATAAAAACTTGCCTTAATAATAATACGCATGTATTAAGGATTGTTTTTGCCTAATTCTGTCACAAGGCTTTATTCACAGAAGCCTGAATGAGTAACGAATTAAGACATTATTTGGTAGACTAACTTGCTAATCATCGCACTGTAACATCAATCAAAGTATCAATTTGTTTATTCACTTAAACGCATGTATTTAATGTTTGGAAAGTGTGATACAGAATCTCAAAGAAAATGTATTAAAGGAAAGTAGAAATAAAGTAATATTTATAAAGTGTAAGAAGACACAGTGTATATGATTGCCAGCTAACGGAATAAATCCATTCGCACGGTAGGAATTGGGAAATCTTACATGTGAATTAAAATCATGCATGTCAGGAAATCTAGCTGTCTGGTATGTTTTAGAAGACGAAGGAAAATTTGACACAGAAGGTTCATTAAAATATCGAAATATGCCTTCCGAAACTAAGCAAGGTATTAAGAATTAGGTTACAAAGAAAAAGTCTAAGCCTCTGCGTAATCTCAATCTACAAGTATGACCGTCAATGCTGGCGAATTTCTTCACAGATGAAGAGTAGACTTGAGGCAACAGAGATCTGGTTCTACAGTAGGATTTTGAGAATGCTAAAGACAGAATGTGTGAACAGCAAGAAAAGTTTTGAGTATAATGGAAACAAAAACGGAAAATTTTACTTAGAATCACAATGAGAGATTTGAAATATTTTGGACACATAATGTGGAAAGCGGGTTTGGAGAATTTGATACTCACAGGATATACTGAAGGCAAGAGAGAAGCAGGAAGAAACCTAGCTTTTGTAAATGGGGACGATGTTAAAAGAAAATCCTTAATATCCCCGACTATCCGTTCACAGATTTCCTGTAGCAACAAAACAGCCCTAAACACATCATTGGATAATGTTTATTACTCGGCCAAAATAACAAACTCTTAAATACATAGCTTAACTTATTCAGCACTGCGTTCCTGAACAATTTTAACCCTTCTGCCTAAGTCAAAATTCGCAAACAATAGGTATGTAATTTTTCACGGTAGATATAAAAAATAATTACAAGTGTTTACCCACTGTTCAACTGGTAACTGCGCATTAAGTCATTTTTCTCTACCACTGTTCAACCGGTGGCTGAGCATGACGTATTTTTTCTCTACCACCGGTAAAGCGGCGGTCAGGGGTCAAAGGTTTCATTTACTCAACTGTGAGTAAGTGTCCCGGTATTAAAACCAATTATTCAAATATCAAAGTACTGCTCCTATAATAGTCCCGCACGGAACGGAGGGGGCTGCCGCCATCACTCTTTCAGGCTACGTTACTGTACGCGACAAATATTCCTTTGGACTACAGCAAGCAGAATGTGGTGGAAAATCATGATTACCGACACAGCACATAATAGAAGAAAGATTTTGTTTAATAAAAGTATTCATTAATAAATAATTGTATTCAATAATTAATAAAGTTATTCATTAATAAATAAAAGTATTAATTAATAAATAAAAGTATTTATTAATAAATAAAATTATTCATTAATAAATAAAAGTTTTTTATTAATAAATAAAATATTAATTAATAAATAAATGTATTCATTAATAAATAAATGTATTCGATAAGAAGTAAATGTATTTATTGATAATTAAATGTATTTGTTAAAAAATAAATGTATTTATTAATAAATAAATGTATTTATTAATAAATAATAGTATTCGTTAATAAATAAATGTATTCAATATGAAATAAAAGTATTCATTAATAAATAAATGTAATTAAAATGAATGAAGAAAAGAAGCAAAAATGTCAAAAATCTATTTTTGTTCCTGAGGTTTTCTCCTCAAATCGCGAACAATTGGGTATTAGATAAAATTCCATTTTGTTTGTGGCTGGCACTTAAGATTGGAAGACACTCAAAACAGCCTTTCACATTAATTTGTAAAATATTCCTATACTTCTTCAATTCCACAACCTTTCTTACTAAATTGACAGAAGGCGATAAAAATATTTTAGAAAGCGAATATGATTACAAGTCCATTAAAATGATTGTATAATACTTTCTAAAGGCATTGTCCAACTCAGAATGTCAGAGGTTGCTTTTCATGTCATATATCAATGAAAATTAACGTGGAGATCCATGTCATTCGTTTGCGTCATATTAAGTCACGTTTAGTAAAATATAATAAAATTTCAAAATATATAGAATCCCAAACATTTGTTCGTTGGGCTCACTATTTAAATGTCGATATGTCATGCTATTTAATAAACGAGGCAGGTAATTTTGTTTTTCTGGGGCCTGAGTGAAGATTGAATTCCATCTAAATTATCCATAACTTTAACACTATGAAGCTATAGAACTCTATATATGTCCATTTGTCATAGCCAAGCGATATCATCTACACATTAAATCTTGAAGGCAAATATGATTAAAACAATGAAATGTTGTGTCGATTAATTTTAATAATTAACTTTTCGAAATTACGAATAATCTTTTTCTGTTGTGACAACATCGGGCGTCCCTAATCATCATGACAGTGGTGTGATTATCATTTACAAAAGAAAAGAGACAATGACTCAAATCAAATCCACATACATGGCATGATGCAGTAGACGCATATCCAGCGGGTCGTATTCACGTTCTTGGATTTCTTGAGGATCTGGAAGTAAAAAACATTCCGATATTTCTAACACCACGTGTCCAAACATCAAAACGTACGTGGGTTCATAACTGGCGTTAATTCCTCCCTTCAGGTTAATCAACAGGTGGCGTTGTCCGCTTACTCATAGTTCCACATGTTTTGGGATGATGGCAGAGCTCGTGTGTAGGCCATCAACTCCATTTGTCAACTAAGCAAGTGTAGGCTGGTGGTAGTTCTATAATGGTGTGCATTGTCTCTGTGACGCGGGTTGGGTTGACCTAAATGCATCATTAACCAGGGATTGCTACGGTTCTATGCTTCCTGAATATTTAAACCAATTCGTTGTTGTCATGTATCCCAACAGCAAGGGATTATTTAAGCAGGATAATGAACTGTGTCATCGGACCCAAGTTGCTTAGAATAAGTTTCAGGGACATTCTGGAGACGCCTGACAAAATGTTCAACTAATATGAGTTGAACTGAATACCGCCCCCACTTTTTTTTTCTTTTTTTTTTTTTTTTAGATACGTCCTATTTTAGGGTAATTTAGAAACTATCTGTACTAAACATTATGTCTTATTCCTTCCAAGGTCATCCATCATTGACGTAACAAGTCTTCCTAGTGTGCCAAGGTTTGGTACCATATTTGTGCCATATAATAATGTTCCGAGAAAATATTATTTGAACATTCATAGTATTATTCATTTTTACCAAAAGAATATAATTAATATAATAAAAGTTGCATCAATTTTTATTTTATATCGAGTTTGTATTAAAAAATCAACTGGCAAAGCCTTTTGACATATATAAACATATGTATATATAAGAAAAAAATGTATAATGTATAAAGTAGGTTGCAAAATTATATATTTTAGTTATTTTAATCACGAAAGAATAAATACGTTAAAACAAAAAACAAAACAAAAAATAAAACACTGCTTCATCATGATGCTGTTCGCATACGTATTTCATTAAATTTGTATTGCGGTTCATTATATCGCATTCATTAGTTGTGTAGAAATGACTTTTAACGTGAGTAATTGAGTGAGTAATTGAAAAATGTAACCATAAATGTAAAACTAAAATGAAAATGTTAAAAACAATTTAGATATCCCGGCGGTCTCTAGTGGCGTGGACTGTCTGCTCTTTCTTTGTTTCCTGCTAACTCTCAGCATACCCGCAGACGATGGCTCGCGTACCGGCATCGATACGCGTACCACACTTGTATAAATTGGTATAAATTTTACCTGACCGTTTATGCAAAACATATTACCAGTCGACTGCATTCTTCAGAATGTATATCTATGCTATATTCCCACTTTTCTCTACATATAACACGCAGATAATATTTCAAATGTTGTGGTGTACATTGTGTTAAAAGAGGTGACCTGTTTGCTTTTTAAAGCAAAGTTTCATTCGTTGAATTTCTTTAAACACTGAATGAAGATCTATTCTGTGCAAATTAATCGCAGTACATTTGCACGGATATATGACAAGCACCAATCAAAATGCCTTGTTAATATTCCAATTAACCACGTGACCTACGGACAGCCGAGCAAACGTAAAAATGCGGACATACAGACAAAAGAAAATACCAATGTATTGAAATGAAAGTAAAAAAACAAAAATCAAACAACATAACTATAGACATACAATAGTACTGAATGAATTGCCATTAGTTTCTTGCGACATGCCATGTCAGCTTAAACTGACACACAAACACACTGACGTGTGTTTTGTGTTTGTGTGTCCGTTTCACTTGTAGGCGAATCTGACATCGAGAAATGGATTCTGTGGTTTTCAACAAATCAATTGTAAATTTAAAGAAAGCTAGCTTAGAGACACTTCGCCGTATTTAATCGTATTTCACAAGCCATGGCTACCTCTGGTAAATTTGGTGTTATATTTTGCAATCCATAATTATGGTTATCTAGTGGAATAAAATGTGCTTCGTAAATGACTAAAAGTTTTAGGAAAATCAGGCGACGAAAGTGAAAGGGTAATAAAAATTCAGATGAAAGAAAAAGAAGAAATTACAAAAAACAAACAAAAAACATAGGAAGAAGCGTAAAATCAAAAACAAAAACGAAGAAGAAAGAAAATAAATAAAAGAAAAAATGAGGAGACAAAATAAAAAATGTAGCAAAATAAATCTGAATACATTTATAACCATGATTAAGAAGCAAAATGAAGGGAAAGAAATATTTTAAATATTTTTAAAATCAAAGGGAATTCTTCTACTATATGCCGTGTCCCGTCAGGACGTATGCGATCATGGCCCTCCATATCTTCATGTTCCTTATAGCTCTTAATAAGAATTCTCTTTTTGTTGTTCCTCCGAAACTCGGTTCTACCATACATTTACTCTAGTTCATCAAGTGTATTACGAGATGCTTTCCTCTTTTCCCTTAATCTGTCTCGTGTGTATCAGGTTTCCAAGCCATCCTTCCTCAATACATGCCTCAGAAATTTCAACTGCCTCTTCCTGATGTTATGTATAAGTTTTCTTTTTGTTTCCATTCTCTACAAAACCTCGTTGTTGCTTATCTGTTTAACCCATGGTATCCTCATCATCCTGTTGACCATGTTTGCCGTAGTCTCTGAATATGGAATCCAGTGAAGTCCGTAATGGGTTCAATATCAGAGTTTGGCAGTGAAGATTCAGAGAAAGTAGCGGCTGTTAAGTAATTCTTTAAGTCTTCGATATCAGGTCGGCAATGGAGATATTTTGGGAGAAAAAACAAAATGGCTGCCTTTATACACGTCGGATTGAATATTTTGAACTTTCTGATTGGTTAACCCTTCTATTGGTGAACTATTAAATAAGTCAGCTCATTTTGACTGGCTCACTAGTACATATACCCAAAAAACTGCAACACATCCCTCTGTAGTAACACATTTCTCTTGCTTCAAATCTTCTGAAGAGATCGTTCAGCATTGACTGTCATACAGGAGGAAAGATATCACCTAACAGTTTAGAAGTCTTTTCCTTCTTTGTAGCGATATTTTTATATATTTCTTAGTATACGTCTTAGCTTTTGGAATGCTTCATTGATTATCCAAATACGCCATTGGATTTCAGTGTCTCACTTTCCGTCCTCTGTTAAAACACTTCCTATGTATTTAAATTTCCGCATGTGTTTGATTTTCGTATCTCCGATTTGCAATTCGCACTTTGGGCTCATCATTTTTCTAACAAATATGCATTCTGTCTCCACGCAACTGATGTTTAATTCTTTCTTCATGCTTTTCTTCACTACCGTCTGTAAAAGTTTTTGTAGGTTTCTTACTGTTTCTGCTATCAAATTAATAATGCTGACAAATGTAATAAATTTTAAAAAAGAATATGATTTAAGTTGCGGAAGATAAAAATGAAATCAAGAAGGATGACAAGACCAGAAACTGTGAGCAAAGATCAGGAAGACAAGAGGGAGGGGAATGACAGAAAAGAAAAAAAAACGACAAAAGACAGCCAGAATTAATAAAAGAGAGAGAGAGAGAGAGAGAGAGAGAGAGAGAGAGAGAGAGAGAGAGTAAAGAATAAGGCTAAATAGAATTGCAGACAAATGGTAGGGGAATGACTGAAAAGTAAAAAAATATATATAAGGCAAATGGTTGCCAGAAATAACGTAATATAGAGAAACGAATAAGGAAAAATAGAATTGCAGGGTAGGGGAATGACAGAAAAGTAAAAAAAAATAATAAGGCAAAAGACAGCTAAGAATAATGTAAGAGAGAGTCAAGAATGAGGCAAAATAGAATTTCAGACAAATTGTAGGGGAATGACAGAAACGTAAAAAAAAATATAAAAATAAAAATAAGGCAAAAGACTGCCTGAAATAATGTAAGATAGAGTAAAGTATAAGGCAAAATTAGAATTGCAGACAAATGATAAGGGAATGACAGAAATATAAAAAAAAATATTAAAAAATAAGGTAAAAGACTGCTAAAAAGAGTGAGCCAAAAATAAGTCATAAGAGAATTGCAGACAAATGGTAGGGGAATGAGAGAAAAGTAAAAATATATAAATAAGGCAAAAGAGTCCAGAAATAATTTAAGAGAGGGTAAAGAACAAGGCAAAATATAATTGCAGGCAGGTAGGGGAATGAGAGAAACGCAAAACAAAATTTTTTTTTTAAAAAAGACTGCCAAAAACTAAGGCAAAAGGCTACAAGAAATAATATAAGAAATAGTAAAGAACATGGCAAAGGAGAATTGCAGACAAATAGTAGCAGAATGAGAGAAACGTAAAAACAATTAAAATATAGAGCAAAATGCTACAAGAAATTTTGTAAGAGAGAGCCAGAAACAAGTCAAAAGTGAATTACGGACAGAAGGTTTATGTACATCAGAAAACGTATTAATTTAAAAGATAACGTAACGGAGATGGAAAAAGAAATTAAAACAGAGTTTATAATAAAGCAAGAGAATAGAAGACTGTATGTGATTGAATGCTATCAAGGTAAAAATTAAAAGAATTAATGCACAGGACATCCAGAAAAGCGTAAGAGACTGTCACGGACAAGGAAAGGGAATTGCTAATAGTCTATATGTGGATGTCAGAAACGGAAAAAATTTATAGAATTAAAGCAAAAGTCTTCCAGGAAAACAAATTAAGAGAGTGTCAACCATAAAGAATGGCAATTGTAGACATAAAATAGGTAAATACAACAAAGGTAAAATTTCAAAAAATAAATAAATTACTGCCAAAAAGAGCAGGAGGTTTTAAGGCAAGAAACTGATAGAAACATTCTTTAATAATGCTTATATAAAAATAAACGTAAAATTCAAAGTTATTCTTCATACATTTTGTCATTTTATTTAAAAAGTAATTTACATACCGGCTTTTTTAAATTTCCTTGAATATTGCAAACTATCGCGACTATAGACCTACTCTCATTGATTATGTTATCTCTGTAATACGTCATTTCATTTATTTGTATTCTGAAGATGATGCATAGTCAGCAATGATGATTTTCAAACTGAAAACGAATATAATTTTTTTCTTCTCGACACTTTTCAATGTCCCATTCTGCAGATTCCAAAATTCACAAAAACAAAGATTCGTATCAATCACATTGAGTTATTTATTTATGGTCTCAGAAGTAGAAAAAAACACGGAACAAGAAATATATTTGGAAAGTAAGAAGTGCTGATTGCATCATTGCAACGAGTGAATGATGCATAACTTATATTGTATGCAGTCCTCTAAAGTATTAAGTTTGCATATGATTCGTAGATCGAAAGAAAAGATTTATAACTATAATGCGTATCTAGTTTTGCTTTGTTCTAAAACTGCCTCTATAGATGCAAATCCAAACGTCAATTGATGTGAGAAACTCATTACACCTTGGTTTCTATTAAACTTTTATATTTTGTAGCTGAAAATGATAAATAAGTTTACATTCTTTGCCAGTAAAATCCTAATTTCGACCTCACAGAAATCAGATGTTCATACGTATAAAATTTGTTATAATATTAACTTAAACTTAATAGAGTACATAAACATACACTTGAATAGTAGAAATGAAAACAAGAAGAATGTTTTGTATCGATCTTTAAGGTCGGGTAAGTCGGATTCTCTAAACAAATCAACATTTGAGATCTTGGTTGTTGTGTGGGATTGAACACCGTTGCTCAACGAACCAAAATAAAAGCAAATAAAAATAGATATATTTGCTAAACAAATGTTTCATTTGTTAATGTTTATGTTAGATGAAAGATCATGTTTGTGAAAAATTGCAGTCGCTAACAGATATTTAATAGTCATTTAGTAAAATAAATAGAAATATTATTTAGTTATTAATCTCATTGTATTTTTCACGACATCTAACTTTTATACTCTCACAATTTGTCCTAACCTCTAACCATTAATCCAGAAAATATTTTGTTGAGAGAAATCGGCAAATACTCATTGGTTCCAAGGTTAATCTGATCATAAAATTAAATCTGTGTCAGTTATTATAGCAAAAAAATGTTTGATCGAACAAATATTTTTTGACTACAGAATTATTTTAAAAGCAGTGTGCTTATGGAAAATACTTTCTAAATTTAGTTAAGTCTGGCACGAGAACATAAGACAAGCATTCTATAGAGGATTAAACGCACAAAGAGAAAAATGTATTAATCGCTATTTTAGGGAGATATTCTCTGTAATATTTAATATCACCAGCAGGTCCTCAAAACAATCAAACAAAACTTTCTTAGAAAGGAATATTCTGACAAATTATGACAGTTATTTTAAAGTTTAAAATTTGTATTGATCAGATGATTTGGATTATATATTCTATAAAACATTTAAAATACCATAATCTGTGTTTGATTTTACATTTCTATCTGCATGCACACACACACAGATATATATATATATATATATATATATATATATATATATATATATATATATATATATATATATAAATGACAATAGGAAAACTATAGTAGTTGCCGACGCGTTTCGTCCTATGTCGGCAACTGTTACAGTTTTCCTATTGTCATTTATATCTATAAATATTGTCTTTTCTACGGCTTAACTCTGAGAAATGTTCATATATATATATATATATATATATATATATATATATATATATATATATATATATATATATATATATATATATATATATATTCGATAAAAGTTCGATAAAAGTGACTCACCTGATTTTTTTTTCTACTAAAAATATTTTTGTCTATTGATTTGGGGTTAAAATAATTTTTAATCTTACTAATATAAAAACCCCTTCCCGATCACCTAGGAAAAAAGTTTATTCACCCTAAGGTATTCTATTGATAATTATAAATTTGGATATAAATGAGATTCAGGAAAAAACTTTGTGCAAAAAAGTGACTCAGATATCGCATTCTAATGATTAAACTGGTAGATTTAAAGATCTTTTGACAAAATATTGAAAACTATTTTACAATACACTCAGAACAATATTCTAGAGAATTCTAGAACAACTTAAATTAAATCTAGAGTATACCAGAAAGCCTCATACAGTATAAAAACAGCTTGAAATAGCCACTCAGAACCACTTAAGGGATATGTTATTTCACTCTCCAAAGCAGGCATGTCTACGAGAGAAATAACAGAAATTGCTATAACCTCGCAAAAAACTGTCTCTCGAGTGCTTAGGGCACATAATGATGCTACTCCTGCTCCAAGGAAGGAAACAAGGGGACGAAAGAAAAAGATTGATGATAGAACTGGCAGGGTAATCAAGAGAGAAGTTGCGAAGAATAGGACTATAACTAGCCAAGAAAGTGCAGCCAGTCAAAGCGAAGAGCAAGGTGTTAGTCTTGCCTCTTCAACAGTCCGTCGGTGGTTGTTAGAAGAAGGCTACAAATCTTGTACACGAAGGTTTAAGCCGCTAATAAGCAAAACCAACAAAGCCAAGAGATTTGACGTTAGAGACACACGACACGGTCGTGAGCAAAACTTCGTATTCAACTAATAATGGCTTATTTTTATCCCTCGTCAGCGAACCAATAAATACAGACAGGGATATCCTACTGACGAACAACTTGCTAATCGCAGATCAGACCTTCTCCGTTTTCGACCAGAAGACGTTAGAGACACGACACAGTCGTCGGCAGAAACTTAGTATTCAACATGTAACCAATAAAACCACCAAATAATTAATTCTGCGTCCTTTTTGGCTCGTCATTCAAAAATTCTCCTACGAGACAATGCAAACATACAAAATATTAATTCGTCGTCCCCCTTCGGCTCGTCATTCAAAGTCCTTCTCCGGGACGATGCAAAACATCCAAAATATTAATTCGTCGTCCACTTTGAACCAGTACACAAAAAGGAAAGAAAAAATATATACATAACATTTCACTCACATTAGCCAAAACTCGCAGTGAGTATTTTTCCTTGTATGTATATTATCATGTACATTGACTTATCTGGAACCTTTCTTCTTCTTCAAGAACTCTTCCCGCCTTTAGCCATCTTGTTTCTATTTTTGGCGCGGAACATATTCATTGATCCCTACTACGGGAGAAGTTACTTGTTTTTCCTGCATTTAATAAAAATTACTCTTGTTTGAATCCAGTCTTTTCCTGTCATTCTGAGTCGGCTATCTTAATATATTTTATTTTATGCACTTGTTGATTGACCCCTTTCCTCTCACTGTTCATTCACGCACATATTTATTTTTTTTACATTGCTTGTAGACTCGGTAGTTTAGTGTGGTGTCTGGCACAAGGCCACTTAGTAATAAACCAGCACTGCACGCTGTCGGGTCTGCAACAAGTTATTCAAAATAAAGGACGACCAATAGATTATTAAATATTTCGAACTATATTACTTATTATAAATAAATTATACCTCTATTATTCTTTATTTAAAACTGTTCGGTTATGTTTCTATTGATTATTAGTTGCAGGAAATAAGTGAGTCACTTTGAGTTTTTCCTAAATCTCATTTATGTCCAAAATTATAATTATCAATAGAATACATTCGGATGAGTAAACATTTTTACTAGGTGGTCGGGAAGGGGTCTTTATATTAGTAAGATTAAAAATTATTGTGACCCCCAAAACAATAGGCGAAAAGAATTTAAGTAAAAAAAAAATTACGTTAGTCACTTTTATTGAACAGCACTATATATATATATATATATATATATATATATATATATATATATATACTCCTGAAAAAATTATTTCGGTTGAGCTCTTAGGGGAGAAAAATGAATTTGTAAACAGTGGCTATGACTGCGACTGATGCAAGACACTTCTTTAAGACAAATCAAGTTCCCCGGTCACTGGCGTGGTTGTTGAAAAATAAATACGCCTACACTCAACTTCGTCCATAGCTTAAGGGTAAATCTCAGACTGATACCAATTCAGTCGGGTTTCGATCCCGGCTTGAAGCAACCGGACGTCTAGCCACACTGATGAGCTGCGAAACAGTCTGCCTGTGGATGACTATATATTGTCATCCACAGACAGACTGTTTCGCTGTATAACAGCTCATCAGTCCGGTTGCCTCTAGATAGGATCGAAACCCGGCTGAATTGGTGGCAGTGGAAGATTTTATTCCTAAGCCTTTGGCGCACTGAAGGGAAAATATATACATCATCAACATTATACATACTTGATATTATCGCTCTCTCTCTCTCTATATATATATAGAGAGAGAAAGAGACAATGTCAATGACATTCTCTCTCTCTCTATATATATATAGATATAGATAGATAGAGTGAGAGAGAATGTCAGGTATATATATAATGTAGGTGATTTTTACATCATTTTATATATATATATATATATATATATATATATATATATAGAGAGAGAGAGAGAGAGAGAGAGAGAGAGAGAGAAAGAAAGAAAGAAAGAGAATGAGAGAATGTCAAGTATGTATAATGTAAGTGATTTACTATCAGCACTACACCGAAAAAAAATTTTCCAGAAAAATTGTAACAAGTGCTCCGATGTCAACCGGAACACGAAAGCCGATAAGCAAACTGGATAAACTGTACAGAACACATCATCTTTGCAATTTCCTTGCTGGATTCAAGAGAAGTTGTGTTTTTTTTTTGTTTTTCTTTTCTCACTGGATTGTTAGCCATTGTTATACTCTCTTAACGAATCAAGCGTCGTCAAGTATGTAATGAAACTAATGCTTTTGATAGAAATAATTGGAGGTTTACTATTTCTGTAACAATTAATGTCTTACAAGAACATGCACTGAGTTCGGCAAATGTCAATTAGCCAGATAGGAAATGGTAAAATATCGATCCAGCAATTTACATATGAACATTTTTGCAATGCTGTCTTCGTTAACCAGAAGAAGAGTCATATCGCTTGACCATTGAGAAATTACGATCACTCGTATGTTGGGAATAACTTAATGTGTTAGGTGTGGAAGAAAAACGATCGCTCTCATCTGTCACATGAGAGCAAACGAACAAAGTAATTTAGAAAACGCTTCAGACCCTGTAGAAAGATTTGTTTGCCACGTCAGCGTTAAACATTTCAAGACACTTTCTGATCTCAAGAGCAATTGTCGTTTTAACAAGAACTAAAATATTGATCAAAATTTGTCAGCATTTGTCAAAGTCGTTTACCGTTCGAAAGTTATCTGTCGTGCAAGGAACTCAGTTGTGCATTTTATGAACAATTTCAGAAAGAATATTTAATACACAAGCACATTATACTGAACTTATGTTAACTTATATAAGTCACTGTTTTGATATTTCCACTTGGCTGGTTTATTCAAAAGATGAACATCGGTGATGTTATCCTTCTTTTTACGCAAAATATGAAGTGTAAGTAAAATATTTAACAAGATCTACAAGGAACATTTACAAAAACAAGATGGAAAAAATGTTGTTAATATTTTGTACCCACTGTAACATTAAACTACCATAACTGGTTTTGTTAGAAAAGATCCAAGAAGCAGAAAATATGTAAAATAGTCTAGCATTGGGAAGAGGATGCATTTACAAAACGGGATGGGTATTCTCCTATTATTACTGATATTCAATGTTTTTCTTATCTTTTAATTTGACTTCTTTTTGTGACTTGTATTTCAGGACGTCAACCGGGATTCACCAAAAATTTACTGTTTGTTACTGAAACATTTTTAATATCGATTCTATTTCATTATATCCTCTTTCGAATTGACAAAAAAGTCGAAATATTTTTGTATTTGCCAATGTTAACACGACTGGAGTGCAAGAAAAAGCGAAATAAGCGTAAGATTTACTTCCCATATTTTTTTTGTTTCATACAGATTATCTTATACACAAGGGGTCTTTCTAAATAAAATAAGCATTGTATCTAGATTTCAGGCGGCATATATATATATATATATATATATATATATATATATATATATATATATACAAATGTAAAAGAACAAACCGTAATATTTCAGCGTTCAATTCAAAAAAGGGCACAATAGAAAAGTAGAGCAATAAATATTTATTTATTATGCACTGTTATATTAGTGATTATGTACATGTAGTGGGTATGTACATGTTCTAATTCAACAGTGCATAATATATATATATTACTTGTAGACCTTGTCAATGATATGAGGAAATAGGTGCTTAAAATTTAAACATTAATTTAAACATTATTAATGTTTAAAACTTTAAGCGCTTAATTCCTCATATCTCTGATTTGACAAGGACGAAACGGAGGTCTTCTGGGTCTAAGTAGCTATTTGAATGAGGTAACTTGGATTTCTATTCCATGTAATATATATATATATATATATATATATATATATATATATATATATATATATATATATTCGTCTAACCAATTTCCTTCAATTTCTTTTTCATCTTTTATGCTTTCAACTATTTTCTCATTAAGTATCCCACAATGTATTGTTTCAGTAGAATATATATATATATATATATATATATATATTATATATATACACATTATATATATATATATACATATATTTATATGCATACATATTATACATACATATATATATACATATATTTATATGCATACATATTATACATACATATATATATATATATATATATATATATATATATATATATATATATATATATATATATATACATATATATATATATATACATATATATATACATATATATATATATATATATATATATATATATATATATATATATATATATATATATATATATATATTGTATGTGTTTGAGTGCTTATGTTATTTAATTTTGCATGAATAGTTTATTCCAGGTGTGCACAAAATGATACCAAATCCTAAATGCAGTAAATGCATAAAGCTAAATTCAAATACAAATTTGTAAGTTTTATTTAGATTTGGTGGGTGATTTTTTTATAGATCATGTTAATCCGCCAAGAATCTTTTTGAATGAAACAATTCTTTGAATGAAACAATTCGCTTTTGCTTTTGTCAGCGCAGAGAAATTAGAATATGCGAGAGGAAATCTATCGCAGTAATGCCATTCAAGCGAATAAAAAATCGAAACCTGATTCTTTATCTTGTTAAACCGATAGGTTCATATTCAGCTGGTTTGCTTACGAGGCAGAAATTTACTGTAAAAGTTCACATCTAACACCCAGTCGGTATATCTATATATCTAACGCGTTCACTCTAAACCTGTCATTTGATTTACGCCTGTCAATGTATAAATAATCTAGTGTCATGTTTTTTTCATGAATATTTTCTTTTGCTTTCATTCTGTTTCGAAATTATAACTGCAGTGTACGGTAAGTTTGCATACACGTGCCAGCATGCACAATCATATTTATTCATATAAAATACAAAGTAATATCTGCTATATGTTATTTGTGTTGACCTGAAATCTTGGAAGCTGTCACTTTCCCAGTGCCGTAACATTGCTTCCTTGTCTATAAATATTTTTTGTGGTGAAGTGGTTAGAATGTTCGTTTTCTGACTATGAAACCCAGGTTCGAATCTCACGATGGTCGATGTTCTTGATGTTATCAGATTGGAGGAGGCGATCCCAGCGTGCGGCAAATTTGAAAAGTGGTTGAAATTGGGTAACCGAAACCATTCGGAGCCGTTGCTGGCTGTTCTAGCACGAAGTAACAAGTCATAGTGACCGAGAGTTTGAACGTGCTAGCCTTGTTCAGGCTGCTAACTACACTTGATAACGCTCTCTCTCCCAGAAACTGTAACTAAGTATAAACCACAAGTGGACTCTGTGGGTGTTGAACAAATAAAAATGTGACTGAGCAGGAGTCTGCAAAAGGGATTAGGTAGCCGTCCTTGTAGAATGGCATCTTTGGATATAAGTTGATGCCGAGGTGGTTTCCTCCTTGCTATTTGGATTTCATAAATTTAAACCTGCTACTAGATTAATGACAATATCTCATTATTTTAAAAATGAACTTTGTTTCTCATATTTTTACAATCATTAATCCTTTATGTCTTTTACTGCCTTACTTGGGTTGGAATGATGAAAAGAAATTTGTAGTAAAATTCTTCCGAACTGAGTTGACTGCACATAACCTTCCTTTCCAATTATTATTTAAAAAATGACCCACACCACATTTAAACACTTCAATATGTGTTAGTGTGTTGAATAGAGGACTGGCTTTTGTCTGTAGTCTTTGTGAATATCGTTTGTGGACCAGTAGAAATTAGGTGTTAGGATTTATTTCCATAGGGAAACGTCTAGAACTTTTTAGTAAAACTATATATGAATAATACTATTCATATCATTGAAATTCAGTACAAATTAATTTTTCTTTACATGATACATGAAAAATAAGATTCTTATTTCAAACAATGCTTTAGACATAACCACGAGTAACTATATAAAAATTCTATTAAACCATTCTATAGGAATCAACTAGAGAGTAGCAACAAACGAATAAATGATTACAAAACCTAGTAAATACATCCTAATGACGAAATAGTTAAATTCAATGATTATTATGAAAAATGAAATGTTTCTAATATTATCATTACCAACGGAACTACAAAGGAGTCAAAGCTTCAACAAGCTAAAATCATTTATGAATTCATTTAACCATTTGGAAAACGCATATCTTCAAATAACAATTCAAAGAATACACATATTGGTTTTCAGCTACGACATTATCGTGCCGTTTAACATAACATTTCATATATTCAAAGCTGTTTTCGTAATATTTAAGAATAATCCTTAATAATACCAGTGTGAAACAGTAATAATTTTATAGCTCCAAGTATATGCCTGATGAAGAAAATAAATTGAATTGTTTTCGAAATAATTTATATGAAAAGAAAAAAGAAAAGCGAAAACATCCACAATATTAAAACGAAAAAAAAAGGAACTACAACATTAAGACTAGACTTGTTATATTAACTTCACCCTCCATAACAACTGAACTTCAAAGGAATCTAGAAATATCGTTATTACAGATGTTTAAAGATTTTATTTTTAAATTATCAATGTAATACAAGGAGATATCAGTATCGGTGTATTTAAAACAATACACCGACAAAATACATCGACGAATCATCCGGGTATTTAAAAAAAAAGAAGAATATACGACATTAATTAACAAATCCAATTCACTTGTGCGCCACGGAAAAAAAACATCTTGAAAACAATCATGGCCGGGAATGTTCCTTTTCAATAAAAGATTTATATTTATTACAGACAAAAATGCATTATAAGTGTCATAGTATCTGCTAGAGTTACAACCAAGCTACTTCTGATTATACTCTGTTTTTAGTAAATTAGTACTGAAAAAATGTAGGCGAGGTAGGCCTTGAAAAAATCAAAAGTAAAAAATATGAAAAAAATCAAAAGTAAAAAATATGAAAAAAATCAAAAGTAAAAAATATGAAAAAAAATCAAAAGTAAAAAATATGAAAAAAATCAAAAGTAAAAAATATGAAAAGTAATACGAATTTTTTTGAAGATCTAATATCGATGACGATAGAGCTGAAGTAAAAAGCAAACATTGAGATCGTGAACGTGATTATTCACGTTTGTATCGGGAGAATATAGAAATTGTTTTTGGGAAATATATGCTGCAATGTGTAGGTAATATATATATATATATACATATATATATATATATATATTGTGTATTTAGGCAGCATCTAATTATGGCATCTCTACAAATATTCTTAAATATCTATAATTGGTAACAGAAGCCATTGGTTTATACCAACGGCTTCCCATACTTCTCCAATTCACTCTCGTGTGGTCATGTGTGACGTCATGAGATGCGGTGCGATTTTCGCTTCTAGCGTCTTATATGCGCGTGCTAATCGTTGCTTAGAAATCATCTATGTAAACAATGACAGACTATCATCACTGTCGTGTCCGTATATTGTTTAATATGTTGTAATTGACATCTTTGATAATGGCTTAAGTAAGCCGAAAGCTTAGATTGTATTAAAAAAAATTGGATTAATATTGTGAATTTCTTTCTTCGTTCAACGATAATGTTATTAAACTTATCAGACGTTACGAAAAAAATTTACATAAAATAAATAGACAACACTTGTCTATTTTATTTAATGAAACGTGCATGAATATATATATATATATATATATATATATATATATATATATATATATAAGATGAGAACAAATGAAGAATAATTATCGTAATATTTCATTTAAAAGAAGGGTCAATAGTGCTAAATAGTATATATTATAAGAGCTTGAAGAAAAACATGCTAAAAATCGCCACAAAATAGCAATCGTGTTTCAACACTACAAATGTGTCTCCTCGGGCGAGGGTAAATTACTGGCGAAAGAACGATTAATTTAATTTCAAAAGCAGAATACTTCCTCTTTTTTCGAAAAAAAAAACAGAATTAAAATGTGATGTGTGTGTGTTTTAATGTCATTAACCAACGCTAAATTCAAACTAAAAGAAAAAATTAAATAGATCATGACATGAAGAGGTCTGCCTATAAATTCTAGACAATTTCATTTTGGACAGATACAAATGGTTACATTATTTCGTAAAATTTGGGTAAGAGCCGATAAATCTAAAAATATCCATAAATGTAACCCTTCACACTACCACAAAATCCTCACGGATAAAATATCAGGCCAATACAAACTAGATAGATAGACCAGTAGGATATGCAAGATCGATACAGAGACTACCAAGGCAGAGTCAATAAATTAAATATTACAGACAGAGTGGAAAAGATCGATACTAGAGATAATTACATTTTATTTAAGGAGCATAAACCCGACTTTGCTAGTAGTACACGGTCTAAACCTATCATAAAACTGAACTAGGTTTAATCTCAAAAAATATAATTGAAAAAAATAAGCGATAATCTAATAATCCCAACGTGTGCTAATCTTAGGAAAGATTCGTCTGACAATATCGAATTGTTCGTTAATAAGGATAGAGTAACATTATGAAATTTGATATAATCGATTTCTACTACTCTATTTCCAGGGATCTCCTAGTTAATAGTCTTAACTTTGGAAAGAACTCAATTGAAATAACGGAAGATAAAACTAATATCATCTTAACGGATAGAAAATCACTGCTAAGAATCAATAATTCTACCTGGACTAAAAGCCATAATGGCGATTATGACGTCCCCACGCGAGCGTATGACTCAGTCCAGGTTGCGGATTTAATATGTTTTTATATTTTGTATGTGTACTTAAAAAAGTTGAATGGGTAACATCGACGATATACGTGAAAAACAAGCTCCAGAAAGTAAAGATGAAGCCGACACCGAGAAAAACTGGGGAGCGAGTTACCCACAGCCAAGGACATGCAGTATTATTAAATTAAGTCAACTGAAATCACCACAGAAAACGTTAAGAAGCACAAAATCAACAAAAGGGAAGCTAGAGGCTGAACAAATAGAACCACAAGAAAAACCTACAGAAACTGTGACTCCATCCTTAAGAAGCTCAAAGCGGAAGGTTGTTTCTGGTAACACTATGGAGGTACCAAAAAATAGAAAAGCGGATTGGCAGTATGATGTACTTGGTGAAAGGCGAAAAATTCACATGCAGTAACCAGATCAGACGACGTTTTTCAGACGTGGGTGACAGCGGTCCCGCGGAAAAAACGCCGATGGAGGTGATTTTCAATACGTTTGATCTAACAACGCCTGCAACAATTTTACCTGAGGTACGTCGATCCAGAAGAAAAAAGAAAGGCAACTGATCATTTAGAAGTGGATCAAAATACGTATGAGATACGCTACGATGTTGTTTAAAAAAAATGAATTTTTTTTTGTTTGTTTTTTCTTCATATTTCCTGTCAAAAATGAAAAATAAATAAAGAAAACTGTTTACTCCTACGGATTAAAGTTTTAGCGGGGGGGATGTTATATTGGAACACACCTATTCTATACTTAATATACTCTCCCACTTATAATAAGTAGGAGTAGTAAGAGTAACGAAGTCGCTCAGTGAGTTGGTCTGTCAATCGATGCCGGACGACCGTTAGTCGGATATTAAAGTATCAGCTACCACAACTAGATTACTGCGTTATGCCTATTATATCAAGTTCCTAACGTTTTGTACGTCGAACTTGTTTTAGGAATGACTTAGTACAAATACAAGTTTCCACTGTGAAATCACTCCATAACAATAATAGAATCATAAAACCAGTACTAGTGGGAATATATAGGGATGAAGGACTCTTCATCACCAATAGCAATAGTCCGCTAACAGGGAAGTTATAAAAGAAACCATTAGGGCTTTTAAATTACTCAGGGTTTAAGATTTTAAATTATTCTAACCTTAGAGTAGTTAAATACCTAGACTTCACTCTTAAACTTAAGAATACAAATTTTAAAACATACCATAAAGAGAAAGAAACACCCAATTAAATTAACGCTAGTTCTAACAACCCCAATGCCATCCTGAAACAAATATCCACTTGTATGGTTTGTACCAGAATTAGTAAATTATCGTCCAATGAAAAAATCTTTAATAAAAATAAAGAACCGTGTGAAAATGCTCTCGAAAAAAGTGGTTTCAAAAAATAAGTTATCTGATTTAACCCCCATAGGTAGTACCGGAACACCTAAAGTGGGATTTAGACCTCCAAAAACATCGCAAAGCGAGGATCGAAGAATTGTTAGAATATCTACAAATAATGTTTTGAAGCTGCTACATCAATTACCCGTAAATTTCATGAAGAGGCAGATAAGATCTCAAGGAAAACGGTTGTTCGCAGGTTAAAAAATGCAGAATTGCATGCACGTATTCCAGCTTCGAAGCCTCTCATTTCAAAGCGAAACCAAAGGGCATGCCTGGAGTATGCGAGAGAATATGTTATTTGGACTGACGCACAATGGGATACAGTTCATTTCAGTGACGAGTCCAAGTTTACTATATTTGGTTCTGAGGGCAAAACTTACGTACGCCGTAGAACAGGTGAAAGACTGTCTTCTCAATGTGTCAAGAAAACCGTTAAGTTTCGTGGCGGCAGTGTGATAGTGTGGAGAATGATTTCATCTGCAGGAGTTGGCCCTATCATCCACATATTTGGCAATATCAATGCTGAGATTTACAAAAGGCTTCTTCAGTAGCATGTGGTACCAAGATTACACCATAATCTTTATGAATCTTCTATTTTCATGCAGGAAAATGCACCTTGCCACAAGTCTCAGAAGGTTATGGCTTTATTTGAAGAAGAAGGAATCGCCCTAATGAAGTGGCCAGTCCAGAGCCCCGACATGAATCCAATAGAAAATGTTTGGAAGATAATTGGAGAAAGGGCTCAGAAATGAAACACGAAAAACCAGGATCACCTAGGGTAGTTATTGAAAGACGAATGGGAGGGAATTACTACAGATTTTTGCAAGAAATTTATTAGATCATATGGTCGACGATGCAGAGACGTCATTGAAAATAAGGGGATGTTTACCAAATCTTGTTGATATTTTGTTCACAATCAAGTATTAACAAGATCGTTCCTTAACTTTTGCTCGGTAGCTTATTTCTTTTGTTCCATTTAATCTTTATTTAAAAAAAAAAAAAACTATTATGTAAATTTTTGTAACTTTGTATAATATTTATGCATTACACCTAATCTTTATATATATATATATATATATATATATATATATATATATATAACTCGTGCTAATGGAATAATAATAAAATGTAGTCATCTCCTAAATGTGCTAAACGATTTAGACAGGAAAAAGAATAAAATTGCATCTTTTATATGAGATTCGGAAGCATTTTCACACATACACCTCCTCCTCATTATCATCATCTTAATGCTCTTTTCTAACTTTGTTTTAAAACTAGAGTGAAATGTCGTCTTAATGACTTTATATTCACTGTTAAGCACCTTATCGAAAGAAGGTGACCACAAATTATTCCATTGTTTGATTGCTTTATAAAATAAGGAAAACACAGACTTTATAAATCCTGCGAACGAAAGTGTTGGATAATCAAATTTTATATATTTTCTATACATTTTTAAATATTCTCATGCTAACTCATAATGTTATAACAATGAACACAATAATAGTGAAAATAAAAAAAACTATTAAAATGATGTGATTTTGTTTTTGTTGCAATCATAAAGAAAGCTTTTTGAGAACATTGACGCGGTAAAACTAATGATAATATTATTCATAAGATTTTACTAACTGACTGGTCTCGTAGATTCCAAAGATTTTTAACTCTAATACAAATTTAAGGATTAGAATGTGGAGAGCATGCTGATCATTTGTTGTTTCAAAATTCAGTCGCTATTACTGAAAGAAAATTCACCTGGAAAACTCACTTTTCCATTCATCGAAACTAATATATAGTGTGATTCTTTTCGCTGATAAAAATACATTCAATAAATGCCTTAAATTTAATGGTAATGGTATGGTTTCCAGTGCAGATAAAATTCACTGTAAAATATTTGAATTATTATTGTTACGAGTGTCAAGAAAAACAGTAAAAAAAAGTTTATTTCATTTTAAGATAAACGGAATTTAAGAGTAATTTTGAGTGATTTTCGTCCTGTATATAACTGAGATATAATCCACTGTTCAGGAGAACTCAATAATATAAATATACAAGTCTTGTAAATAGATCTTACCTATATATTGCATAAATATTTGGGCACTTCGATGTGTTGCTACGCTAGATCTATTATGACTGAAAAGTGAATTCGATCTCCACTGGGCGCTCCAAGCTTTTGACAAAGCTATGATTAGAAAATCATTTTAGCCCTCCTCGGCCTGGTGTAATTGTTAGCAATCTTGTCTCGCTAGATCAGTTACAACTGAAAAAAGAGTTCGATAATCACTAGCTACTCCATAACTTCGGCCTTGTCCCACATCTAAGCTAGGCTTAGAACACCTTTGGGTCACATTTTTTGGTGTAATGGTTTGTACGCTTGTCTCGCTAGAACAATTACAACTGAGTAGTGAGTTTGATCCTCATTGGGTGCCCCTTACTTTCGGCCTTGTGCTACATCCACGCTATACTTGAAAAATCACTATATTGTAGAAATGTTTCTAAATTCGTAGAAACGCCGATTCTCGTACGATCACCAAAATTAATCAACGTCCTTCCTGCTTAATGGTAGGCGGTATAAATGGGTGTGCGGCTGGCGTAGACAAACTTCCAATTCCAGTCGTGTTTGTCATATTCTCTAACGCGCGAGTACTTGTGGGGAAGGGATGAATCTATTGGTTAAGTAGTTCAACTTCTAGCAGTAAATCAATGGTGGTGTAATGGATAGCGGCTCAGATTGAGTAATCGGAGAGAGCAGTGTTCGAATTCCAGTCGAATCCATTGCATTCGCATACGTGCTACTACCCTTGGGAAAGTTATCAACCCGCTTCTTTTCCCCCCAGCTATGGGTATATAGCAGGATAGACCGGGTTTTATAGACTTGGATGGCAACTGGTCTACCGCAGAAAGATACTTGATCGCCTAAGCATATATCACGCATGGCACATAACTGACTGACCACCAAATATCTTACAGTATATTTTTCTGGCTTTAAATAACATGCAAAAGGTTGATGAGTCGTAAAAACGAATTAATCAGTCAAAGTAGACGGCCTCAGTCGGATATTCAAGTGGCGAAAGCAGTCAACATAATTTCGTAGAAATATTTGTAAATCAGTCTACAGTGAAAATCATTTTTTTAGAATATAATCTATGACTTATATAAAAATTTGAATTCAGTAAACACTTCGAAGATTTCGCATCTTTTCGACAGTTTGTTTGAAATTAGATTAAAAAAAAAATTCATGTTTATATAAAACCGTTTGAATTTGCCATGTGAGCGGAGCCAAAGCCACTTACCGTAGGCCTTACCTCGCTTTGTATATGACCTGGCCGTTTTCATAAACGTGTAGCATCCGATTCGGTACCGTGACATCATGGAAGTAAGATTTCTTCTCATTGGGAAAATACAAGTCAGGGACCCATATCTGTCAAGTGAAAAAAGAGAAAGAGTTTTGATGAAAGTTTATCAGGTATTATTGTGAGAAAATGAAAAAAAGAATTCCAACAATGAATTCTACCGTAATTTTGAATTTCATTAAATTATTCTAACCATTCAAATGCTTTTTTCCTTCCCAACATCGCCTATCTTCTCTTTATATAAATTCTTTTTTAACACAACGAAACATAATTTCTTTATGTTTATTCACTATACGCTCTAACACAGTATTAGCCAACTTGGGCTATAGGCCCACTGTTGTGGGGCCTGTTGTATTAAAAAGGGGCACTGGGAGTTTTTATTTCATAGTGGGGGGAGTTGAAAATAACCAAGGGTAATGAACATTTATCTATATTTTTCTAATTTTCAAAAATTCTTCCATATTGGCTTCGAAAACAAATTTCTGAAATGTGCCTAAAGCTGTAGGAAGCTATCAAACTTTTCATCATTGCATTTCCAACATCATTTATTGCCGAATTTGGTCCTAACGCAGTTACACAGCTTCTTTCTTAACAAATAAACAAACAAACAAACAAACGCCTGCAAATTATAAAACGAGGAGATCGATGATTACTTCTAAGCACCATGGAACCTCGAGACCTTAGCCAGTAAACACCAAAATCAACCAATGATATTGAAAACATTGTGATAAGCTATTAAATAAAAGTTTTTTAGTATTTTAATCATTGACATTTATGACAGAAATTGAAACAATATTAAAATGATTTTTGAACTAATACTTAAGTGTTATCTTGTTATGAAAGATGATTTCAGTATAATAGTCGAAATTTAATTTGATGTGGGGAGGCTGACAAAATGTTTGTGCCCAAAGGGGTGCTGGTTGAAAAAAAAAGGTTTGGAAACATTGCCGTAAAGGATTAAGAGAAATAAAAAAATGACGAAGAAAAGCATCCATTTCGTTTGAATTGTTTTACATGTGCAAGGGTCTGCTTAAAACAGCTTGGCTTAAATTTTGTGTTGAATTAATACTCTGTAAAATGTTTTCATAAAAAATGTTACATCATTTTCTGATAGGGGCATCTCGACGTGTTGTGATGATTAGCAAACATTTCTCGCTAAAAACAATTACAATCCTCATTGGGTTCCCCATACTTTCGGCCTTGTGCCACATCTAATCTACACTTAAAAATCGCCATCATTTTATATGATAGAAGAGTAAAATAAAAGAAATAATCATTACTTCTTTGTTGAAAGAATGGACATTTTTAAAATGCATTCTGGAAAATTCTGACAAAAGGGTCACATAAGGCAGTGTGTCCCAATATGGCTGAATGGGGTTTTATCGCAGTGACACAGGTTTTTAAGAAAAAAGAAATTAAAAAAAAAAAAAAAACGCCAGCAAATTACGTAATGAGATCTACGATTTCTTCTAAGCAGCATAGAACCTCAAGTAAGGACCTTTACCAGTAAGCACCAAAGTCAACTATCATACAAAACATTGAGGTAAGATACCAAATAAATGTTTACATTTAGCATTTTAATCATTGGCATTTATAACAGAAATGAAAACAATATAAAAATTATTCTTGCACTAATGCCTAAGTATTATCTTGCTATGAAATATGAATTCAGTATAATATTCTAAATTTAATTTGACAGGGGTGGGGTTGATAAAAGGTTTTTGCCCAAAGAAAGTGCCGGTTGAAAAATGGTTTGGAAACACTGCCTGGCATGACGGTATTCATTTTATAGTTCACAACATCGTTACATATCTTCTACTGGAAAAGTCAATTTAATGATGAGATTTCGAAGTTGGTATTCTACAGGAATACCAGACCTGCCAATGTGAAATATAATAGAATAGAATTATCCGCCAACATCCATTTAGCTTTGTTGCGAACAAAATTCTATTTTTTTTTCTCGGAGGCAAATATAACAGTGTCTTTCTTGCTTGTTATTTATCTCTGGATCGATCGATATTTCTGCAAGACTTTACGCACGCATTTACTTACATTAATTGTCCTGTGATATCGATGTTTTACAGGCTTTATGTTCTTGCAGTTTACACATATCCTAATGGATCATAATACTTTTATTAAAATGCATTTTAATGGATAATGTCAACGAAACTACATGTCCATCCTAGTGAACAGCTAAAGTGGATTAATCACTTCAGAAAATGCCTTTTAAACATCGAAATCCATAATAACTGTTTGTCTGGGTAAAAATAGTAATACGAAATACCTTTTTACTAATAGTAATTTGCATTTTGATATTTTTCTTTGTATGCTATATATACCTCAGGATGTCGGCGATCATGGCTCACCACAATCTCCTGTTCTTTTATAGATCTTAATAATTTATATTGCTGTTATTTTTCCTAAAATCTTTTCCGCCATCCATTTACCAGTCTTCTCAAATGTATTGTGCGTTGTTTTCTTCTGTTCCTCTAGACATCACCAGATTGTTCTATTCTTTCCTCATTACGTTCCCCAGAAATTTCAACTGTCTCTTCCTGATGTTATGTATAAGTTTCCTTTTAGTTTGCATTTTCTCTAAAACCTCACCGTGGCTCAAATGTTCAACCCATGTTATCCTCAGCATCCTTCTATAAAGCCACAATTCTGTTGATTAAAATGTCTTCTACATCTATAAGGAGATTGTACAGCATTCCCTGCTATATAGGAAGACAGATATCACATTGCCAATATTTACTAAATTTCGCTTAGGACATACAAGTTTATTGGGAAGAGATTGTAAATTGAAAGATTTATTTGCGCCAGACTTTCGTATAGGAGAGAATGAGTATTAGAAAACAGATTAGCATTTTAACTTAAACATTAACCATTGCCACTGGTTTGAAATATTCATTTAAGGCAGCTAAGAAACAGGGCCAGCATCCTTTCATGATACAAGTGACCATGTTTCTCAAAACAGCTTTCTGTATTCAATATAGTTGAAATATCATGGCATTTTTGGTATTCTTAGTGGGTTTTTCCTGTTACGTTCTCCACGGTTTGGAACTTTGTATCCCTTTTCTTGGGATAGAAGTACCAGTTTCTCAGGCTATTTAATGCAAAGATAACGGTTAATCTTCATACCTTTCCCGTAGACAATAGTGTGAATTGAACGCAAATTTAGTTGATCGGATGTAGCACTTACTAAACACAAATAAACATAAATCGGCCACTAACAAGTAATGTTCTCTTATTAGATGATTACATTTATTTAATTCTATGAAAATTTTAGAATACAGTCGTTATAATGTATTTGTTATAGTGGAACACACCTATTCTATAGTTAATAGACTCTCCCACCAATAATAAGTAGGAGTAGTAAGAGTAGTCAGGGAGTCGCTCAGTCGGTCAGTGAGTCGGTCGATGTCGGACGACAGTTAGTCGAATACTAAAGTATCAGCGACCACAACTAGATTACTCTGCGTAATACCTATTATATCAAGTTCCTAACGTTTTGTACGTCGAACCTATTTTAGGACCGACTTAGTACAACTACAAGCCTCCACTGTGAAATCACTCCACAACACTATTACATAGTAAAATGATTCTAATTCGTCTGGTTAACAAAACGCTTCATTCATTGCAATTAATTAAATTAATTTGTACAGAAAAAGTTTTAAATATAATATTTTATCCTGTTTAATGAATTATTTTCTTAAATTATTCTAAATTTAATCATGATCTCTAAAAGTATATTGCATAGTAAGAGACACTCTATACCAAAATATAAAATGCTAACAAAACAAATTTAGTTATCGACTGAATGATCTTTGTAACGGTCTGAAGAACTGATAAAGAGAAAATATTCGCTTCAAGCGGAACAAAAGGAGACGCGGTGTCGAAGCTGAAATTGCAAAGGATTTGCGCGCCTAATATGAATAGTGTAAAAACGATATCTTAATTGAAAATTAGCTATTTCCAATGAGATTTAGTAATTATTTATAGTCTCTACTAAATTGAATAGCCTGCTGGAAATCTGTGAAATCAAAGTCTGTATGGGAAATTATTTAATAACAGGCCTAGAAACCGCGTCTAGCCGAATAGTTTACATGTCTCGGGGTTAGAAGGAAACAAATGCAATACCGCTGAGTTAATTTGCCGGCACAAATTAGCTGGCGGGAAAAAATCTCGCAAATAAAACAAGACATCTTTCCACCCTCTTGTTTTTATCAAATTGTATACAGTATGACAAATCATTCATTTCAATATGTCGGCAGCTGATAAGGAATAGCAATTGCAACAGAAAAATTGCAGACTGAAGCCGAAGAAGGGAACGGTTCAGTGGTGTCAAGAATATGAAGCGGATTAATGGTTAGTTTCGGGGGAAAAAAAGAAAAAAAATACTTAGAATAGAAAGACTGCAAGATAAAACAGGGTAGAAGCGAAAAAGAATTGGAAGTTAAATATATTATGGGATGAAAACGTAATTTCAAATATGGTCGTCTTTGTCTCACTGTAGGAAGCATGTGCGTAGATGATGTGAATACAGAAAAGTATATTTCTATGAAAGATATATTAGCTTAATGATGAAGCCATGAGTCGAAGTACACATATAGATGAATGTTTGTTAACCATGTGTAATAAGAAACAGAACTAAAGAAGTACATTGACGATGCCTTACATAAACAGAGTGTTCTCTGACGCGGATAAGAGCAAATAAGAATACCAACAATAAAAATAAAAGAGGATATATATATATATATATATATATATATATATATATATATATATATATATAATTGTATTATAGACAAAAACAGTTTACTTACTACTAAGGTGCAACTTCGTTTCGGTGCATTTCAATTGCACCTCGACTGGTGAGAAACAAAAATGGTTTATGAACAATTCTTCGTATAAGTAAGCCGTATGTAAAACGTCAATTCCTTTTTTACATTTGCTTGAGAAAAAATACACATAAACCAAAAAGGTGACAGAGTGAAATAACAGTGCTTGTTGATAGCAGTTTGGTGAAGGAAGTGTGAAGTGTTAAATAATGGCCAGACTGGAAAAATTCCTTGTCGATAACAACGGTCAAATATTTAGACACAGCATATCAAGCCTCCTAAGAGTGAGAGGCAGGGGGGATGTGGGGATAGTAATAGGATGAAAGAAGTAGGAGGTATAAATTCTAACGATAATTATAGTAGTAATTGGGAATGTGTTTTTGTTTTGTTTTTGTTTTTTTGAAGGGATTATAAAAAACAAACTAATGCTAAATTGCAAATATTTAGGTTGGGGTTATCACTATTAATTTTGTAATCAATGAAAGTGTTTTGTAAATTAAAAAAAAATAGAGGTGGTGATTTCTTCTTAGCATATTGAATATATAAGTTATTCGGGTTTTTAAAAAAAAGCCCTTTTTGATTTAGAAATTAAAATATAAGTAGAAAATACATAAAAATATGGGATATTAGTATAACTTTTATAATCTAATTTTAACATATTGTCGGACAGTATAACGTGTAGAATAAGTATGGATGTGAAACAATTTATCTGAAATTATTACTAGTATTATACATGCACCAAAACATTTTAATAATCATAATCTAAGATAAATTAATAGAGAGGTATATAAGAGAGATGGAAGTATATCAAAAGAGGTGAGTTATAATTTTAAAGGTTTAGAGTTATGGATTTAAGAATTTATCAAAATTGTAATGTTAGATCTTTAATATGTCTAGAATAAACGGTGGTTCCATATCTTTGATTTAATAATTGGGTGTTGTTCAAATGTTCAATAATTCATATTTTCTTCTGCAAACATAAAAAGCAAGTTTCGTTCAAAGATTTGCAAGTTCTGAATTGTTTTAGGATTTTCAAGTTAACCTTAAATTTCCAAAAATATTTCGAAAGTGATGTCATATTGCGTTTACCTGCATTTTTTAAAGGAGGATATGTGATTGCAATATCGATCTTTAAACGATCTTCTAGTTGATGCCACATACAATTTAATATCCCTGTGGTTCTCATTTAATGAGATATAACACATATAAACAATGGATTTCGTTAAGCACGTGTTTAATAATGGACATTGATCGGTGATTCTGCAATTACAGGGCTCTTTTACTTGGGGTATATTAGAATATGTGTTTGCTTTGCATTTATTATCGTTATGAAGTTTCAGTATTCTATTGTTGTATGATTTAATAATTTTATCTAAATTTCTAGAACAGCTATAACTAAGTTTTTGGGTATTGCGGTTGAAGATTTGACTTAATTTACTCTTCGTGGGAAAGTGCTTGTTGATTAGAATTAAGAATTTGTGTCTTAATTTGATACGGACTAATTTGTTGAAGGGAGGTGTATAAAAAATTACTCTTTTTCCTCTATTGTTTTTTTTTTATTTTTTAGAGTAACTACAATTTTCTCTATATTTAATTTTAGAAGATTGTAGCCACTGTCGATAAGGATTTTGTTATAAACAATTTTGTGTTTATCGAATACTTCTTTTAGAAGAGTGCTTGTTGATTAACGGCGTTCAACGGATAATGGGATATGCTTAAATCTGGCGCTGGGTGATTGGAATTAGGATTTATTATAAATGGGGTTAGCGTTATTTTTCAAGAAGATCTCCTAATTGTTCATATACATACATACATATATATATATATATATATATATATATATATATATATATATGGTGTGCCACGCATTTCGGAAAGCAAATAAAATAGTTCCTAAATAGAAGCTGATCTAAAGAAAGACTACAACGCATGTACCAAACATTAGCATTATCCATTCATTTTCATTTATATCGAGTCTTATAACATGAAAGTTTCTATTCTGGTATGAGAAAGATAAATCTATGTTACTCTTGTGTCAAAATTAGCACTGCCGCTCACCCTATCTTGGGATTTATATTCTCACATACTATATGGCCAAAAAAATGTCACACCTCGCTTAATTTTCGTCTAGGAAGCCCCGTGAAGAAGTATATTGTCACCTGTCTTACTTATACATTTTGATTTTCTATTCGTTTTTTTTTTCTTTACACGGTACCAATTCTTATTTTTTCGTTTTTTTTTCTAATTTAAGTGAATTTAATCTTCACCGACCTTTTTGAAATGTTTTTTTGGATTATTAGTTTCTGTCTATATTTCTGAGATTAAATATTATGGACACTATTTACATTATTCGGACTATTGTCTTCATCTTTGTCGCCATATTTATTACAACGTTTCGGCCGATGTACGGTCCGGCCTTCTTCAGGTGGTTGGAATGTCGAACTGAACCCTATATTTCGCTCACTGGGGTAGAGTGTTCTAGTTCCACATGCCATGTCTAATGGATGTCAGTTATCAGTTATCTCTTGTTAATTCCCCTCTCCAAGTTCTCCACCGCCTTAACTATGTATTGAGCTCACACACTCTGGGTCTTGTCACTGGATATAACTAACGCCTTTATCCACTGTGCTATGTGTCTTTGAAGACACATGGCACAGTGAGCGAAATAAAATGTTCGGTTCGACATTCCAAATACCTGAAGAAGGCCGGAGCGTACATCGGCCGAAACGTTGTAATAAGTATGGCAACAAAGATGAGGACAATCATCCGAATAATGTAAATAGTGAATATTTGTACTTTGATTTTTTCTTGACTCATGCAATATTGAACGTTATTTTTATTCCTGGCTCATAGACGCGGAGTGTTTGTATTCAACGGGAAGCTCATGTTGGCATTTAAATGTAGTTAAAACTTTATATTTCAGTTTAAAATCTAAATGCCATGCAAGCTGTTTATGTACTTCTTTTTTTTTCGCTCTTGTTTGTTGTTGTGTTTGTTTTTTGGGGTTTTTTTTTGCGTATTAGGAGGAGATAGGTTTTCCTACGCTCGGTCAATACTCCCATTTCTCTTGAACAGGACTAGAGACTCATCACTTGTTTCCTTTTTAGAAAGTGGTTCCCGGATCCTTTCCTTTTCTCTGGACTCTGTAGTGGTGATGTCATAAATCTCTTGTGATGTGTGCCGTTTGTAGCAACGTCACTTCATACTGTGAGTATCGGGTTGGCGGTTTTCTGGTTGCTGTTCCCGACTGGTAGATAGGAGACCGAAATCTTGCGTAGCGTCTTGAGACTTCTCTAATCAACACTTGCATAATATCGGGATTTTTGCAGTGCCAAATCACGCATGGAACGTTGTCCCTGCACGCAGCTTCGGTGGACAACGCTGAGGCCACATTATGTTGCAGTCTGCGCCAGTTCCTTTCTGCCTATGTCACATATGATGACCCTCTGCTATTATTACTTCTCCGTACAGACATAACTCAACATGACCATAAACAATCAAAAATATAAACATAAACCAGATTAAAAATCACTGAAACCCTTTAACATATCTTTCTCCAACATGTGGCATTCGGACCAACTTTTGCGGTGTGGAATTGTTCCTCTTCGAATAGTCACCTGATATATTAGTTTTTTTTAGACTAAACTTATCCCGTTAATCCCCACGCTCTGATTCTCGATTCCTGGCTACTTTCCACTCCTTAGAAAGGATTCTAAAATCCACATGCATAGCCTTGGAAGTTTATGTCTGTGATCTTCTCCCGAACTCCCTCTTGAATCTCGAGACCATTCGTATATGTGTATCCGTTTATCTCTCCTCAATACATTGAGCTATTTCATCTTTCTCTATCGTTCGCCTTCCTCTCAAAACTGTGGTGTACTCGATAACATTTCCGATAATACAAACACGTCCATCTCTCTGCATCCGTTTGCGCACATATTCGTGTTCGATGACTTTAACGCCCACCATAACATGTGGCTTAAACATTCTATAATTGACCTTGCTGGCACTAAAATCCTTAACTTTTCAAAAACTCAATACCTCTCGCGGGTAGTCGCATTTTCTACACGTTTCCCCAGTAACCCTGACGTTAACGCTTCCCTTCTTGATCTCTGTTTTCCCTCCATCTCCTTCCACCCAGACTTCCAGCCAAGAACCTCCTACTGTCTTTCTGTCATTAACGAGCAAAATGGAAATCGTTCCGTGACTTCTTTCGCGACGTCCATTGTAATGTGGTTTTTAATCACCACGTTCAAAAATGTGCATCTGAGATCATCTTCTGAGTAAAAGCTGGCATCGAGACATTTATCACAGCAAGAAAATATAAAGTTGATTTAACGCCCACTACATCACCAGGCTTAAACTCACTGGAACTGACCTCGCTGGTATACAAACCTTAACTTTTTAATCACCCAGTCCCTCACACAAGTGGTTGACTTTCCAACACATTTTCCAGTAACCGTGACGGTAACGCTTCCCTTCTCGAGCTCTGTTTTACTCCCATCCCTGCTTCTTGGCGTGGGACACAGCTCTGCCCTCTTGGCAACTCTGATCATGTCGTAGTGTCTGTTAACATCTTTTTCACACCCACACCATCCAATTACTTCCTATTAACATAGCTTTCTGTTATCAACGAACAGACTCGTTCCGTGATTTCTTTCGCGACGTCGCCTGAAATGTGGTCTTTAACCAGCTCGTTCAAAAATGTGCGTCTGAGGTCTCCTCCTGGGTAAAGCTGGCATCGAGGCTTTCATCTCAGCAAGAAAATACAAAGTTAAATCGCTCTCATCTCTTTTATTGTTAGCTGCTTGCTCATCTGCTATTGGCCATAGGAATCACTTCTTCCGTCTGTACCGAAGCGACATGTCTGATTGCAACAGATGTTTCATTGTTTCTGCCCATAATGAGTGCAAGCATGTCCTCAATGAAGAAAAACTACTATTTGTAGATAGAATGAAACAACCTATTGTATATCACAAGTTTGGTTCTAGAGATTATTGGCGGCTCTGCAAGAGTGTGCAGAACAACAGCAAATACAGAATCCCTCCTCTATTTAATCGATTCGAAGTTCTAACTTCTTCAGCTAATAAGGCCGAATGCTCTGCTCAGAATTTCTGAACCAACTCAACACTCGACTCATCCGAAGTACTCACACCCGATTTTTCACCTAGAGCTGAATCTCTATTCAGTGAGATGAGCATTACTCAGTCGATGGGATTGGATATCATCTTTAAATTAGACCCATAAAGCAAATGATCGTGGCAGATTACTAGCCGTAGTCCTAATGAAATGTGCTCTTGAGTTGGCTTCAGGTCTCTTCAAACTATTTAACTATTGCCTCACTGATTTTTGCTTTCCAGGCTGTTGGAAGTACTCATTTGATGTCCCTGTTTTTAAGAACTCTGGAAACATTTCTGACATATCTAACTACCATCCGACTAGTCTCCTATCACTCTTTAGGAAAGTCTTCGAGGCTTCAGTCAATGCTGAAGTGGTTAAGCATCTTATATTCCATGATCTACACTCTGACAAGTTTCCGCTTTGCCCAGCCATCACTGAATTTGCATACCAAGCTTTTGATAATAACGGCCAGGCTCGAGCTGCGACTCTGGATATCTCTAAGGCATTTAATAGGGTTTTTCATGCCAGAATTCTTCGTAACCTTCAGGGATACGGTTTTACAAGACGATTATTTGATTTAGTCCAATCATTCCTGTCAAACCGTGGAATGAAGTTCGTCCTAAACGGGTTCTCTTCCATTTCCTTTCATACGAACGCTGGTGCTCCCCAAAGCTCTATCCTGTGTGCTACACTGTTTCTGATCTTCATCACGGATCTTCCTGATGTCATCACTTCTGAAGTAAGCATCTACGCTGACGACACTACCATTTACTCCGGTCTCAATAGTAAATCCGGCATTGGTAACAAAGTTACCCTGACCGTTAGTGTCGAACATGACCACCAATCTGTGGCTGACTGGGACAGGAAATGACTTGTAAACTTTAATACCTCCGAAACGAAATTGCTCTCATTTACCCACTGTAGAGAAACCACCCTGCCTCTTATCAGCCTAGCTGATACTCAACTCCGCGAGAGTGTCTCATTACGCCTTCTTAGTCATAAGTTTTCCACTTATTTGAGGTTGAGCAAACACATTGAATCAATAGCTTCCGTAATATACCGTAAAGAAAGTGGGTTCTCTGTGTCGCGCCAGAAGGTTTTTCTCGTCTAAATCTATCCTTCAAATCTACAAATAAACGATTTGTCCTTGCACTGAATAGTTTTGCCATATATGGTCTGGTGCCACCTCTGTTCATCGAGAGTTTCTCAACAAAATCCAACGACGGATATGCAACGTGATAGGTCCTGATCTGGTATCTCGTCTAAAACCACTTTCTCAGAGCCGTGATGTGGCTTCCTTCTGTCTTTTCTAGAAATATTTTCATGGCAACTGCTCTGACGACCTACTTTCACTTTCACTGGTACCCCAACTGCATGAGCTTAAGCGTGCTACTCGGTTTCACTGTCGAAACAGTTAAATGTAACCGCCTCTTCTACTCCAACAGCTTCTTTTCTAGCACTTCCCGACAGTGGAACTTTCTTCCGCCTACTTGCTTCCCTGATAGCTATAAGCTTCAAATATTCAAATGTAATGCCAGTCAACATCTTCTGATACCTTGATCTTGATCCCCCGTCCTTCTCTTTATCTTTTCCTCAAACACCCCCTCTTTACTCTTACTCCCACTCTCTGTAACCCCTTTCATGCCAGTAGCACTCCTGCATTGCTTGTGGTGAAATGTTTAAAATCTTAGCTGACAACCACAAAATCAGTCACCTTTTTACTGGCTATTAGAAAAACAGGAAGACTGACAAGTTTCTGGGCGGTATCTCCGGCGGTATCGACATGTATATACATTTACGTTATTCGATCATCCTCTCATACACTACGTGACTTAGAGATGCTGATATAATGATAGTGTTATAAATTAGAGTAATCTGTGCAATAGACGTTGTTAGGTCAACAGATGGTAGCTCGACTCGCATTCGCTGTGGTTTTCTGCTTTTATAGCAGTGTCTGATTTACATACAATACTATGAACTGAAATGCAATTACGCCTTTACTTGATCTTTGGCTTCTAAAACTGTTTTTCTTGATAACTAACTTGATTCCTTCTTGTAAGGAACCTCGTTCTGAGTTCATTTTCCTCTTCCGATCCCTAGCCATATTTCTGGACATTATCATCAATAGTTTTCTTAGTTTCATTATTGAATTCATTTGTCCCCTTCATGTTCTTCATCTTCAGATTCTTCGTCCATTTCTACATCCTCGGGTTCTATTCTGCTTCTGAATTGATCCTCATAGGCCGGTACATTTTGATCATATTTTCATTAATATTGCTGTGTCGTGTCCTTTTTTGTACTACAGAGTTCCCCTTCTCTGGAATGGATTCTTTGTCTTTTTGATACCAGACTTTTCACTCGTTGAGAATGACATTGTTATGGGAGCTTTAATCTGTCTACCTCTTAATGCGGAGGGACTTTTTAGTTTTCCTGCACGTGGAATTGTCCGATAGCTTGAGAATAATCTTACTAAGTAAATCTCTATATCATCATTAGTTGGGAAAATGCATTTAGTCACAATGTCACAGTATGCACTTTTCTTTCTGCGATTCCATCCGATTGTGGGTGGTAGGCTTGTTTATATGGGACACATTCAATTCACTTTAGCCACGTGTACAAACATTCCGAGCAAAATTCTGGCGTGTTATTAGAGACCAAATTTTTTAGTATCCCATTCCTTGAAAATATTGTTCTTAATATTTGTTTTACAGTGGTAGATTTTCTGTCAACAACCTTAATTACTTCCGACCATCATGAAAATTAGTTCACTAAAATTTAAAAAAAAATCCGCTCCTGGCAAACACGCTTGTAATTTTAATCTCATTTGTGTCGCTATTATACTGTGGTACTTCATCGTGTATTCCTTTTTAGTACTTCATTTTGTGTACTTATTATAGTATCTCCATGCTTTCTCTAGAGTTAACTTATGCCTTGATTTTTGTCTGGTCTTTCTGCCACAGAACAATTACTCTATGTATTTCTTTTTATTCTGTCTGAAATTCTACTTACTACTGGATATTGTATGGTTTTCACTCTGAGACAACTTAAGGATAATCTAGTTTCAATCCAACGCACTATTTTATCTTCAGAATTTTCAGACGGTTTTGCAAAAGTTTCTAACTTTTACTTTTGAAATTTAGTCAGGAATGGAATACTGTTACCTTTTATGTATATGATGGGGAAATCCAAAGCCATAAGTTTTGTGACCATTATTATAATTCTATTAGTTTGTGACTTTTGGTGATTCATTTCTGGGGTTAAATATAAAATCTAAAGGTTTGTCCTTTGACTTTAACAACAATTATCATCCTAACAAAGGATTTCGATCTCTTTCTGTGCTCCATACATTTTATAACGTTTCTTTCTCAATACTAGCATGGAGTATTGCTGCCATATATGGTCCGGTACCCCTTCTGTTTGTCTCAAGGTTCTTGCTAAAATCCAGAGACGGATATGCAATGTAATTGGCCCAGATCTGGCATCTCGTCTGCAGTTGCTCTCTCACAGACGTGCCGTTGCCTCCCTCTGTCTTTTTTACAAATACTTTCAGGGTAACTGCTCCGATGAGCTGCTTTCGCTGGTTCCCAGACTTCTTGGATTTAAGCGTTCTACTAGGCTGGCATCTCGCTCACTCCCGTTCACTGTCGAAACTGTTAAATGTAGCCGTCTCTTCTACTCCAATAGCTTCATGTCTCGCACTTCTAGCCTGTGGAACTCCCGCCCATTTTCCTGTTTCCCTGATAACTATAATCTCCAACAATTCAAATGTAATGCCAATCGACGTCTCCAGATGCCTTGATCTATCCCCTATCCTTCTCTTCATCCTTTCTTCTATCACTCCTCTTTGCTCTCACTCCAACTCTCTGTAACCATTTGCGTGTTAGTGGCTTCCCGCATTGCTTGGGGTGAAACACTGAGTAGTTAGCTTAAGCTGAAGTTAATTTTCTCTACATGTACATCATAGGATGATGTTCTTGAGATAAAATTGCGGCTACATCGTCAACTTGCGTGGGAAAACTTATGCCATTCAATTTTACTGTCGCACTAGTTTTTGACGATGTTCTTATCGAATATACTTTTGTATTTTCAGTATGAGGGCTTATATTTTCTACCCTTTCTATTATCTTTATATATCTGCAGACTGATTGGAAATGGTCATTTCTTTTACAGTTTAAAAATAATTTTCCATTTGTTTTTGTTTCTTTCGATTTTTTGCTGCAATATTTGCATTTATATGGGATTTCGCTGTTGCATTGTGCTCCCGCATTGTTTTTGGAATTATTAAATTTATTAATTAATTTTAATTGCTGTAAGAATTATACACTTGCTTTTAAATTCGTATCATTTGCCTGTAGTCTCTCTAGGATCTGATGTTTGTATGTATCAACATACATTCGTTCAATTAGTCTTAGATCAATACCTATTCTATAAGCATTTGCCTTCATGCCAGTTTTTCAAATTCGCAATATGTTGATTCATCTTGCAATAGGTGTAAATATTACATTATATTTTCTTTATAGCTCCACATCCTGCCGAAGGCAAAAATAAATCAGTAATTTCATTTTCCCCTCCGGAGGCTTTCATGTCTCAGTTTCTTTACCCTTGCCAACGCTGCTTAACAGCTAATCCAAGTTTCTACGTACCCAGTTTCATCCAACGTGGTTAGGGATCCTATCGGTGACGCCATATTGTTATGAAGTAGATTAATCTCTGGAATAGACGTTGTCAGGTCAACAGATGATAGCTCGACTCGCATTCGGTTTTATAGAGGTATCAAATTTACGTACAATACTACAGATATAACGAAAATGTTTTTAAAGAAAAATGATTTGAGTGAGATTGTAAAGATCACTAACTGTTTGATTCAGTTGGACAGAACTTACCCTGTGAATAAGTTTGGCATCTAATTCTAGATATCTTGCATCAATCAAGTCAAAAAACATAAGTCTGGGATCTTTCCATTCTTGTGTTACCAAAGCATTTAAGGAATAATCCTGCAGAAAAAAAAAAAAAAAAATGTTATTCGCATAACGAATCAATTAACAATGCGTGAGACATAACAATTCAAATTAAAATACAGTTAAAGGACGTAACCAAAGTTACGTAAGTTACCTAAATACGGAATATATATATATATATATATATATATATATATATATATATATATATATATATATATATATATATGATGTATCAAACGACTTTTACCAACTTTGGTGACAAATGTTCATGTAAACATATTTACTCAAATCTTTCATTTTTGAGGTTAAAGAAAGTCTACGGTATGTCGCTATGTTACCATATACTCTAAGGTAAATTTGTCATCCGTGTACATTGGCTAGTCTGTCTTCAAAGTTAACGTTTGTAGTAGTGAGTTAATTGAGAAGTATTCAGTCTAAAAACGTCAGGATATTCATATCGTGAGCGGGCTGATATTTTATTTACTTACGGCCGCGCGAATGATAAAGAACGGAAGGTTGTATCAGATTGCGTTTCCAGATCGAAGCCGAGTCACCCAATCTTTGCTGCTGTTTATCGTCACGTTGCTGCGACTGGATCCGTGGCACCACAAATTATGGATCGAGGAAGAACGAGATCCGTTCGTACGCCTGCCCACATAAACACATTCTACAGTTGTCGTATATTTGTTTAAAGTTTATAGAAGTATTTTGATACGTATATATATATATATATATATATATATATATATATATATATATATATATATACACAGTAGCGTACAAAACTAAGGGACACACTTTTAAAACCTAATATTTGTTAGAAATAACAACTGTGAAAAGCTGAAATTTTGACAACTGGTAGTCGTTATCATCCATAATAACATACTAAAATTTGAATCATTTGCAAAGGATAGAAAAAGAATTATAACAATTATTTATTCATTTTTCAAATAGGATCGTCCAAAAGTAAGGGACAAAATTGAGAAAAACAATGTAAACAGTATGCTATATTCAAATTTTTTGATTTCCTCTAAAGAATAAGTCTTACTTAGTCATTTGTAAACGTTGCATCAGCCGGCACCATGGCGAAACGCCAAAAACTTGATTACTCTGTGAGACAATCTATTGTGAAGCTACACAAGGAAAAGCACACCATTAGAGAGATTTCAGAGAAAGTGAAACATTCCAAGAGTGTTGTAGGCAGGGTTGTTAAATCCTACAATGATACTGGCAAAATAGTTAGTGCTTTTAAAACCGGCAGACCCCGCAAAACTTTATGAATAGTACCTTATGTGTTAATGTGTCAAGACAGACTATTTGTAGACGACTGCAAGAAATAGGGCTGTTTAATCGAACCGCAGGGAAGAAACCATTTGTTAGTTCGAAGAATAAGAAGAGATTTGAGTTTGCAAACAGGTATGTAATTTGGACATATGAAAATTGGGCAAAAGTATTTTTCAGTGATGAAAGCATGTTTAATTTATTTGGAAATGATGGAAAAAACAATGTAAAGAGACGTACTGGTGAAAAATTAAGTGCAAAGTGTACTAAGAAAACTGTCAAGTTTGGGGGCGGAAGCGTCATGGTATCTGGAATGTTTTCTAGCCAAGGTCCAACGCCTCTTGTCCGGTTACAAACTCGTGTAAACGCGCAGATCTATAAAAACATTGTTCAAGATCATGTTGTGCCAATCATACAGAATTCAGGTTTCGATAGGGTTACCTTTATGCAAGATAATGCCCCATGTCACAAGGCAAAGGTGGTAATGAGTTACCTTAGCGAGCAGGATTTGGAGATTATGGATTGTCCTGACTTAAATCCAATAGAAAATCTTTGGAAGACCTTAGGAGTGAAAGTTATGGAAAGAAATCCCACTAACACGGAGGATTTGTGGGTGAAGCTTCAAGAAGAATGGTCTAAAATTAGTATCGAGGATTGTCAAGAACTGATTCGTTTTTGTAGTCGAAGATGTGCAGCTGTCATTGAGAGCAAGGGCTCATTTACTAAATATTGATTGTACATGTATTTTTATTGTTTTTTTGCCGTTTACATTGTTTTTCTCAATTTTGTCCCTTACTTTTGGACGTTCCAAATTTGAAAATAAATAAATAATTGTTATAATTCTTTTTCTATCCTTTGCAAATGATTCAAATTTTAGTATGTTATTATGGATGATAACGACTACCAGTTGTCAAAATTTCAGCTTTTCACAGTTGTTATTTCTAACAAATATTATGTTTTAAAATTTTGTCCCTTAGTTTTGGACGCTACTGTATATATATATATATATATATATATATATATATATATATATATATATATATATATATATATATATCAACAAAAAGAGTACTGAGAAAATAGTATAGCCAATTACAAAAGCACATTGGATAA